>VXBX01005277.1:45415-65563 GCA_013400415.1 Scytalopus superciliaris
AAAAATAGCCAGGCTATTTTAAATACACTACAAAGTTCAAACTAAAATAGAACAAAAACATAGCCAAAAAGCAATTAAGCCTCAGAAAGTCTTACATACAGCACAAGTCATTTGAATAATATCAGAAAGTCAGATTTTGTGAAAAGCAAGCCCACATTAATAAACATGAAAATATTGGGTTTTCCCTGATGTTAAGATTGAAGCTTTAGCACAGAAAACAGCTTCCTTGTTCTGTCCATAGTTAATCTAAATCCTGACCATCTAACTGCCAGGTACCTTTTCTATAGACTGTCATAAATTCCAACTTGTTGCATGGTCTGACATCATTTAATCTGTTTGTTTAATAACCACCTACAAAGGATTGGTTTCCAACATTTATACAAATGTTTACGCACATATACATATTATACACACCATAAGCCTATTCCACCTATGCTTGTAAAGGTTGCTATTATGGCCTTAATCAGGCATGCTGTATGCCTGGCAAGAAAGTATTTTCGTCCCTAGCAGAGAAGGACATGAGTGCATGTTATGTGTACAGTTGCCTGATATCCTTATTTCAGCCTTCCTCCTTCCACTTATTCTTCACAGTAATTTATAATTATTTATCAAATATTATTTATCAAATATTTATCAAGATCTACAAGAATGCATGTCAATAGATGGTGACAGGGCTCCATTTGCCTGATTTAGATCTTCTAACCTGGCAGAGTTCAAGAGCCACTGAACCTCAGTAGAGTTTGAACTACTGAGGGTGTTAGGGGCAGGCCTTCAAGACTGATGAAAAGTTTTCATTTCACTTTGCATAGGCAAGACAGAATCTATAGAGTGATTTATGCTGAAAGGGGCCGCTGAGGGTCACCTGGTCCAATGCTCTCCTTAAAGTAGGTTTGTGTAGGTCAGCTTCCTCAGGACTTTGTCCAGTCAGGTCTTGAACAACCTCGGAACTGAAGATTTCATTGCTTCTCTGGACAATGTTTCAGTGCTTAGGCATGGTCTCAGTGAAAGTGTTCCCTCACAGCTAATTGGAATTTCTCATGTTCCCACTTGTGCTTGGTACTGCTACTTGCTTCACCATATATCTTCAGGGGCATCCTGGCCCCATCTTCTCTACACCTTCCCATTCAGCAGCCAAACACAGCAATTCAGACTCCCTGTAGACTGTCCTTCATTCTGAACATGCCTATTCTCCCAGCCTCCTCAGTCATGTGGATGAGCCTTCTGTAAACAGCTGGAAACAGCCTGGCATTTTCCAATCCTGGTGCTCACAGGAGAGCTTCAGCCACCCTGATATCTCCTCGAGACACACTACAGCCAGGCACAAGCAGACTTTGGCTTCTTCATGAATCTACTTGAAAGAGTACCATAGGATAAGGACCTGAAGTGGAGAGGGATCCAAGAGAGCTGGTTGTTACTCAAGGATCACCTCCTGCAAGCTTTGAGCAGTCCATCCTGACGAGCAAGGAAGTCAAGCGAAAAGACTGGAAGTCTGTGTGGATGAACAAGATCAGTGCAAAACAAAAATGTAAATGAGAGTATACAGAAGGTGAAGGCAGTGACAGCCAGTCTGGGAGGAATACAGAGATACTGTCCTAACACATGGATGTGACTTTGGGAAAGCTGTTGCCCAACTGCCACAGGATCTGGCAAGGATGTCTTGATGAAAGGCCTGTGAATGAAGGCCCTGTCGATGTCTCATACTTGTGGGCATAAGAAATAAAACAGAGAAGCACCATGTAAATATGTACTATTCCTTGCCATATTTCTGAGAAGAGATTTTGGTGTCCTCTTCTTGTTCGGGAAGAATTTATTTGTGTATATATATCTTCTTTAGGCAGATTCAGATTGCTGTCACAGCAGCACGGTGCTGTGAGAGTTTTTATCAAGAGTCTTCTGTTAGACTGTCATCTTTGCAAGTCTGCCACTGCTGTGATGTTTTAGGGCACAGGCAACTGACTTTTAAATGGGAACAATGTCATGGTTTCTTTCATGTATCTACTACTAGGAGTGGGTCATACACCTCTGCTTTTTATCACCTGTGTTACGGAAGATTTTTTTCTGTTCTCCAGTTTATAGAGTTTAACTTAAGAAAGTTAGATATACACCAGAATCAAAGTCTTCCAGGAGTCATCTTCAGAAGTTCTGTACTACAGGTTGCCACTTACTGTTTGTATTTTCTAACTAACACAGGTGGTTTTTTTTCCTTTTTTTTAGCTTTCAATTTTGTGGAGAGACAAATAAATCAAGGCAAATCTAATATTCATTGTGTTCAGGCCTGGATACTTATTATATTCGTATTTAACTCAACCATAACATGTACTGAGAGAGACCAGACTCCAACACAATACAACCTTGATTTTGAAAGGAGTGAGCAGTCTTACCTGCTTGCGCAATGAATGGAGATCACACACTTTTCTGTAAGTCAAGTAATAAAATCAGCCCTGAAACTCACTTAGAATTCATTTTCTGAATGTGCCATAAAAATATGTCACAGTCTAGATTTTAGGCAATAAAAATATTTTTGTTGAAATTATTGGAAATTACCCTTTAGTACAATTTATTTTCTAAAGCACTAAAGCAAAGCAGTCTCTATGTGTTGAAGTTTATAGGTGAAACCTTTTAAATTAAATGTTTGTATCATTGGCAGAAAAAAAAAAATCTGCAACCTAAATAGGAATAGACTTCTTGTGACAAAACAGATTGTATATAGGATTAAAAGTTTGTTGGGTTTTTTGGGGACTTTCTATTCCATTCAATATGAAAAATGTGCAGGTAGAGCTTTATTCTACCACATCACTAGAAAATTAACTTTATATTATGTTCATCTGAGTCATCATCATAGGATAGTGGACTGAATAGGAAAGAACTGTTTCAAATTTATGTCTGAAGAAGAAAGTTATAGTGATCTCCAATGTGTCACAACAACTTCAAAACTGAATCAGGTGTTATTCACCTCTACACTTGCAATTGCATCTGATGCCATAGCAACCTGATCATTCTTGCCTTGCAATGTTTAGGCACTATGACACTGTGAGCAGATAGTTTGTTTCCTGGGTCATTACTGGAAGAAGCAGTATGGAAGAACATTGGTGATTAGTAATTTCTCTTTCTAAACGGGGCCTGGTCACCTCATTGAAGCATGACAGGACAAACAAAGGCAAAATTTTTGATTTCTTAGAAGCCTGTAGTGTGCTGTTTATTCAAGCTGAACTCCCACTACAGAGGGAAGTCATTTTGGGCACAGACTGCAAGATAAAACTTTCAACATTGAAGTTTTAATTATGCTCAGTTTTTCTTTCTCCCATCTGTTCACATCAAAAGGTCACAGTCTCCACTACAACATTGCAATATTTTAGAAACATTTGCAATACCTTAGAGAGTAAGCAGACACCATGAACAAATACGCTACAGTATTTTTGCTAAGGTTGTCATTCATCTTATGCAAAAAACAAAAGAGAACAAAACAAAGAATTGCTCAGCTTGGAATTTAGCCTATTTTTACACAAATGCTAAATTTAACAATCATTTCAAGACACATTTAGCACTTGATAATACAGCATAAACAGAACATCTGATGACACAACATATTTGTGCTTAGACCATGAAACTTGCTTGTAATCCAAGAACATTTTTGATGAAGTTACAAAGAAGGTATAGATGCTCATTCTGCCTTCAGGAGAGGGGCCCATGGAGTTCAGATATATAAAAGCTAAGAAACAACATTTCGCTTAGGCCTCATGCCCAAGATAAAATATCAAGAAACACCATGGCATTTCACAATATTTGGGCTTTTGTTTAAAATATGCAACTGTCAGCTAATGGAGACAAGTAGAGAAGTCAGTATTGGAAGTCATGGAACCATGGAATGATTTGAGTTGGAAGGAACCTTAAGGATCATTTCATTCCAACCTCCCTGCCATGGATTGGGACACCTACTACTAGACCAGGTTGTTCAAACTCCCATCCAGTCTGGCCTTGAACTCGTCTAGGGATGGGATATCTACAATTTCTCTAGACAAATTGTTTCCATGTCTCACCACACTCATAATGTCTAATCTAAACCTACTCTATTTCAGTTTAAAGCCATTCCCCCTTTTCCTATCAATACATGCCCTCTCCAATAAGAAGTCCATCTCCAGCTCTCTTGTAGGCACCCTCTAGGTACTAAAAGGCCATAAATATGTATCCCCAGATCCTTCTCTTTCCCAGGCTGATGAGTCCCAGCTCTGTCAGCCTGCCTTCATAGGTGAGGTTGTCCAGCCCTCTGAGTGTCTTGGTGGTCCTCCTCTGAACTTGCTCTATGTCCTTCTTATGTTGAAGGCCTAGAACTGGATGCAGCATTCCAGGTGCCTCTCACAAGGGCATGTTAGAGGGGCAGAATCACCTCCTTCAGCCTGCTGGCCACATTTCTCTTGGTGCAGCCCACAGTATGGTTGGCTTTTTGTGCTTTGAGTGCACAAGCAATTATAAATACCTGGTTACAAATAACTGTCTGTTAAGTACCCTGGTCTATGTCACAGGTGAGACCATGTTAACTAGTTAGAGCTGCCAGTGACCCTTCTTCACCAAGTAAAACTGAAAGAGAGTAAGAGGAGTTATACTTTCAAAAATGACACTTTCTTTAAAAATTACAATTTATCTTTACACAGTCATTATGTTAAATCACACTTTCAATTATGATCCTACCCTTAAACAATAATTTTGTGCTAATGCAAGTCCACGGTATTGAAACCTTCAGTCACCAAGTAAGGCACAATGGTATAGTGAGGTTAATCTCAGTACTGTTATGTGGCTTTAAAAACCCAGGTTAGTATTTGAAAATTGAGTGGGTTTCCTCAGCATGTAAATTACTCACTCCTTATTGTTACCTAAAAAAAAACAGGTATACTAATTTGCCATATGCCCAATATAGAAAAAATATCTTCTGCATGTCAGGAGCAATTTTCATCCCGCTTCTACACACTATCTTTCAATTAATTCCTCTCAGTTAAAAACAATGATAGCAAACTAAGATGTTTCTGTGGAAGTTTATCTCTCTTGCCTTTGCACCCCATTATAGTAATTATATTTTAGTATATGTATGCAAAGCTTCGCAATACACTAGCCTCAAACAGGTGACAATGCTGAATTCTTTCCTGTGAAAATTTTTGATTGCTCAATTAATTGTGACTCAAATTGTGAGTAAGAGATCTTTGCTGATTATATGGTTAGCTGTTACACTGAAAGCTGTTAGCTGTGAACACTGAAATACCAAGGGGAAGAGAAGGGATGTGGAGGTTAGTCCATTTAGATCAAATGAAATTGAGTCCAAAATCCTCTGATTTTGCATCTCCATTTCCCCATTAAACTATTAGCATCCCAAATCATAACTAATTCACTGTTCTGTTTGCTTTATAGAAATCTGTCATAACAATGCTTGAGTAGCAGTGGCTGAACACTACACAGTCCAGAAAACAATTTGCAAGTAAGGAAGTAAATCTTCCAGGAAAAGAGGCAGGGATAATATTTTTTAATTTATCAGATCTTACTGTAGAGTGTACAGCAGTTCTGTGGCCTGTGCAATGCCCTTTACCTAAGAAAGTAGTGGAGACATTCAGTGCAAAGTTCTGATAAGCTTGGTAATCCTAAAGGATTTTTACCCTCTCTTTTCTTTATGTTAAAAGATAATTCCTGCCCTTTTCTGTAGAAGACTGTCCAATACTGAGAGATCCCCAGCTTGAATGAGGTGTTTTTCTGATAGATAGAACTGGTTTATCTTTTATCTATCCTACAAAAGTTATTAAGTCAGCTTTCTAGATAAATACATCATAATCTCTATCCGTCTGTAGTTTTACCTTTATTTTTCTAGAGATACTGCCAGATTTATTTCCAAGCTGGAATGGCAGTGACACCAGAACTGCTTCATTTGGCTACCAAGCATCAGTTCTTGCAGAAGAGAAGCCCTGAAGGGGACCAATATTGAAGTGATCCAGCCAATATTAGCTATTAAATTTATGTAAGAGGAATTCCGTGATCTTTTAATGTAATTCTTTCTTGTGACACTCGACAGATGGGAGTTTAATAATTTAGGTATTATTCACATACATAAAGACTGTTACTTTTCTTGAGTTGAACATCACAACATTTTCTTTCAAATAAAATGAAGATCTTAACCCACAACAACACTGGGACCCATATTGAATTTCAAAATCAATAGAATTGCCAGTGATTTTTATTGAAGCTGCATGTCTGCTTGATGAAGGACTGCTGAATATGCAAGTATTTCTACATGAAGTACAAATGTGCCAGGTTTGATTTTCACATCACCAACATTAAGATGAGAAAGTTGGTCCTACATATTGAATTTGGTAAGAGTGTTATTAGATACAATCCGTGAATACAGAATTTACTTGCTGTGCATGAATGTGCTTACCTCTGGAGCTACAAATGTACTTAAATAGATTGACACTTGAACCTTTATAGACTTTTGCAAAATAGACCCACTAACATTACTCTATTGTATTCACTCCTTTTATTATAGCACTTTGGGAAAATTTAAATAATGAATAGAAAAAAGCAGTATTTTATGCACACTTCAAAGTCAGAAATGGACCTATAGGGTCCATTTATAGTGAATAATCTATATATAAGCCTTAAATTGTTAAATGTTACACTGCAGTACAAAGTTTTTGGTCTTTCAACACAGTTGAAAGTAAAAAGATTTTTTTTTAGTCTTAAACATATAGACAGATTTTTTTTTTGAGGACTGAGTTAAAAATAAAACAATTGACTTCCTGGAGTTTATCTCAATAGCCTATACAATGTATTTTCCATAATTAGTGATAGACATCCTTTTAAATCCAGTTGTAACTTGTGAATTCTGGAAATAATAGTTACCATGGTACCCCAGGTTCTTTTAGCAGATTAATTCTTTCCTGTATTTGGTACTGCTGTCATCTAGTATGATCACATGCTCAAAATGACTGATAAATTATATCAACAAGAGAATGCTTACTATCACCTAATCTTCTTTTCTAATGAAGTGACAGTCACTTCAATCTTATAGCAGAGATATGTTAGAATTAAAATACAGATGAATTACTCTTTTTTACCTATTTTTAAGACATAGAGTAGAAAGACAATTAAGCAAAGTTTTCCAGATTTTTTTTTTCCAAATACTTCACTGTTAGATGCTGTAGATTTTTAACAGAAATACTAAAGTTGGTGTCTGACTGCAGTAAGTATGGATGGAAACACCTGCATGTCCCCTTGGACACATTCATCTTGATGCTTACAAGTACACCAGTGTGTGTGAGGGAGAGTAGAAGAGTGAGTGCATATAGATCATGAGAGAACAAGTGTGTATACATAAAACCAACTTGCTTAAAGATTTCATAAGCAAGTATCACATTTTCCGTCCAAAAGATTTTATGCTGAGTTATATTGCACTACTTTTCATGCAACATGTATTCACAGATCCTAAAGATCACTTCACAATGAGAGAATAGAGGTCAGAGTCCAAAAGTCCCTGTAGCCAGCTGGAGATTTGGGTTGAAAGCAAAAAGACAGAGGTGATAGAATCTGTGGCTCAGTCCTCTGCTTTAGAGTCTACAGTAAGTGTCATCTTTGTTTTTACTGAAACTTACCTCACTCATCCAAGGAAATTTCTGTTTTAAATGTTTTAAATGAACAGTCCATATGAGTGTAAGGATCTGGTTCAATGCTCATACAATGCAGCTGGAACAAGAGCTTCTGGTAGAGGGTAGAATACAGGGAACAATTCACTGTTTTTACAGATATGGAGCTATAAATGTACAGTGTGAGAATTTTCTTCCAGAGAGTGCCAGAATACATAATGCAGCATAAGATTTTCATTAGCTAGTTACTCTTTTAAAAAAACCACAACAAAACAAAACATCCCAGCACCAGTAGCATCTCAGAAGAAGTTATTTTTAACATTCAGATGTTACAAGCAGGTATTGATCATTTAAACGCTGAGTTCTTTCAGGTTTGTATTAAATCTACTGTAACAAGAAGAAAGGGGGGGTAGCAGGCGGTGTGTGACAGAATTGAGGAAAACAGTACTATTTTAGCAAGGTTTATTAAGGAAGAAATAGTGAGCTTGGGGACATGAAGAAGATGGGAAGATGAAAGACGGGAAGATAAACCAAAGGTAAAAAGAAGGCAAGCCAAAATGATTCTACATGAGGTAAGGAGAACAGTAGGCCAGAGAGGAGCTGTCATAAATACATGGTGCATAGGAATGAGGAAAGTGATCTTTTTTTAACCTTCAAGGGGTCCTGCACTCCCCAGAATTCCCATCCTACTAAAAAAAAGGGAAGTGAAATAGATATTTGTTCTTTAAGGGATATTAGATATCTCTGAAAATATTCATGACAAAAATAATTGTTAACATACACATCAATAGATACAAGTGAAAACCAGAGGTATTGCTGGTTAATGACATTTTGCTGGTCATGTAATTGCCCTACACATCCAAAGCGTGGCCAGTATACCACTCATTGTGATTACAGAGATTGTGGGGAAATATTGAGCCTAATTCCTGTAATCCCTTACCAAAATACAGAGGAGAGGTGGTTATTAAGGCCTAGTTAAACCATGCCAGCTTGCACTGACATTAGAAGACATATAGCAGAAGTTATTTTTGAAAATCCATTGTTCAAAGGTCGTAGACCTACTTTTGCTTTTACTGATTGAGACTGCTAAACACAAACAAAAAACCAGCAAAAAATTTATGCATTTATTTGACATCAAGCAAAAACGTTTAATATTGATTTGCATAGCTCCCTAACACCTTCTACAGTACTTTTTTTAATATCTATTTATGATTCTGCAGCTGAGCAATTCTTGGAAGTAATGGTAGCATGAAAGCAGATAGTTTAATCTGAACTCTTCTGATTGCCATCAGTCCCCATATAAAAAATTAGTATGTTGATCTGACAGCCTGCTCTAGCCCTCAAAAGATTAAAGAAAAAACCCAAACCCACAAAACCCTAAACTGTTTAATATGAACACATTTTTCTAAATACTTCAGTAAAATAAAATCATTCAAACACACTGTTTTTCTGCATACTGGTTGTGCTGTTGGAACAGACCCAGTATCCAGAAATGTTACGCTGTTTAAAGAGTATACATAGAATAGTTTTTCCCTATAACTTCCAGGAAAAGTAATTTAAAAACTAATTTAGGCATATTATTGTAATAAATCAACAACTTCTGGCATGTCTCTAGACTAAAGTTTATGAGAACTTATCCTAGACAAACTGGAAAGCATGCTTCCTAAATTCTCCGTCAATGCATCAAACACTACAGAATTTATTTACTGTAAAAACCAGTCTAGCAATATTTTCTTAACTTAATGGTTCCCACTATCTTTTGTAAGTTAAAGAAAAAAGAAAAAAATCTCAACTGCTTACACCAAAATGCTCATTTACCTTGAATACATTTTGAAGCAGGAAGTAGATTTAAAGGGATTTCACTAAGAAAACTATGAACAGTGTAACTGGAGAAAGGAGAGGAGGGGAAGACAAAGCAAAGCAAGGCAAGGCAAGGCAAAGAAGTACATTCTGCATCTCTAGATGTTTAAATAGAAAAGAACAAGTGAACTGAAGCTGTGATGGAGCTGCTGTGACTGAGGTCAGGAATGAAGATGTTTACATGTAGAACGTTTGAATATTGTCACCCACACAAATAACAACCAAGGCTCAAGGACTAGCCACATCAGCAAAAATGGTTTTTTTTACACCAATAAAAGAAGAATGTGTCCTATATTACAGAATCCTGGGATCTCAGGTTAAAAAACCCCAGTAAAATAAGCAAATCTGTAATTTCACAAGAAGCGATATTAAAGGTGTTGTTATGTTGGACATTAAGACACTCCATGCAGACTGCAACAAAAGTAATGCAAAACTCTCTGCACTCCACATGTTTATTGGTACCAGTTGAAGGTGGCTTAGTAATACAGGACATTTTTGAAAAGTATGTAAATCTGTTTGGAATTGAAAGACATGCAAAAATATACAAACTTTAAACCTTTTATAATTGAGTGTTATTGGAGGTTTCTCTGTTATTGAAAGTACTGGAGATCTTGATACATACCAGACTACATCTGAGTCTGCCTTTGTTGTGCAGGTAAAGATATTTCAAAACTGACAGATGTCCTGATGTTTTATATATATGTCCAATATGCAGAAGGGCTAGGTCAGGAGTTTTAAGTGGGTATTTAAGAGCTTTTTTCATAATTTCAAGATACTCGCATTCTTCTTTCTTCTGCAACTAATACACTCTTTTTATTTGTTAATTTAGATGAAAATTAATTTCACCAATAAAGTTTGAAAACAGTTTACTGACTTCAGTCCAAATAGAAAGAGAAAAAATTAGCATAGAGACACAAGAGGAAAATAGGAGATGAGAGAATATTCCAGAAGTTGTGGGTAAAATACTCCCCCATGCAGAGACTCACACAACTAATACATTGTGGTCTACCTCCATGTTTACACACATTAATTCCTGTCAGAGTCCTACTTGCTTATTTTTCATGTTTCTAACTCAGTTTATCCTTCCTGCAGCTGCAGAAAGAGAAAAGAATGAAAGATTAAAAGAGCTAAACTAAACAGAAATTGCATACATATTGGCACTTCTAGGCCCACAGCTGAAAACGAAGTGGTGAAAATAATCCAGCTCTGATGACTTGTGCTATATTTCTTTTGCAGAGCCTGTTTACTGGTGCAAAATGAACCAGTGCAGCTGCTAAGATTAGCAGTTAGCTCTGGTAAATGTGAAAACTTCCCACAGCTTTCCCAAAGACTCTTTGAAGTCAAATGCCATAGTAAGAGGCACCATATTGTGGCTTTTAGTCAGAGTAACTTACAGCTTCGGGTTTCAGAAAGTTTAATAAAATAAATTATTCTGGCCATCTCCACCTGAAGCAAAGAGAGGTGGCGGGTGGGACATTCCCCCCACAAATTTGTGTCTCTGGAAAGTAGACTATTACATGGAGATATTTTATTGCTTAAACTCTCTAGGACCTATTGTGAAATGGCACAGAACAAGTTGCCCACAAGTACAGTTTGTGAGATTTTTATGGCCCCAATCTCTTTTCATGTCCTCTTCCCATGTCTACAGGAAGTTTCTCTGCTGCAGGATGTCCATTTCTATATCAGGGCATGGCTGAAGTTGAAGCCTCTAGTGAGAACACAGTCTGACTGACATAAGCATGGGGCATTCACTAAAATGAATGGGCCTCAAATGGAGAACTTTTTAGGCCTTAAATACTTGTCTTGCACTGACTGAGCTATTCTAATTTGACACATGGGTAATTAACCCTTCTCATTTGGAAACCGCCAGCACAGTTCATCAATTATATTTTTTATTAATTTCTTGCATTATTTGTAGACACACAGAACACAAAATCTCAATTTCATCTTTAAATCTCCCATGCTGTTCCATATTTAATGCTTTGCTCTTGTAAGATATCTGACCTCACTTGCAAGGATTTGAACAAGAAAGGAAATAAAATAAATGTCATCTAGTCTTGATTCAAATCAGAAAGTAACATTTATGTCATCAATGCCCTCCGTACCAGTCATCCAGAGTCAGGAGCTGAACAACGGCAATCCTTAGAAGCAGCTAAGAACTTATATCCACCAAGTAGCACAAAGGCAAAAGGGCATCTTAGTACGACTAAGTATGACAAAGAATCTTAGTATCATTAAGTTTATTTAAGAAACTTTCTTAGCATTCTCAGGGAGATGATAGTTGCCACAGTCCACATTTAAGGACAAAAGTCTGCTCTGCTTTGATACCATGTGATTGAGAGAAACGTTTCTCACAGAGCTTGCATTGAGTGTTGTCTGCCTTCTTTTGGTCACCTCCTGTAGGGGACATTTACACTTACACCAGGATTCAGATGTTTCAGGCAGGTCCCTTTCCAAACCAGTTGCCTTTAAACATTAACTTTCCCTATTACAGATGTTGAAAATTTAATGGTCTTATGGTAAACTGTCTTTCTTATGTTCGTGCATAAGACCTGGAGAGGTACATTACATTTCTCTTGCCAGTAACTATCCTTGAGGAAAAAAAAGGTGTGTCTGGGAAAACTGAGCAGCATCTGCACTGAGTTCATTAAGATAATTCTCCCTCCATAAACATGAAAACAAGGATATTGAAAATATAAGTACACTTTTCTCTATTATTAGAATATAAAGGATTCGAGTAATTCAAATATTTCAAATCCTAACCTGAAGAATCTATTCATCCAAACAGATGAGCTCTGGGAAATTGGGTTGCTCTGACCTCTCCCCCATCCCCCTCCCACCGCAGTCCTTTTCATTAGTAAGAGCTTTATCATAGCAACTACATACAATCCGATTTTCTTGACCTCTAGCACAGATTATTCTCAGGCACACAGTCAGTCAGGGCTATCTTATAACTGTTGAAAGGTTAAAAAGAAGATTATGTGGCTGATCACTTAACCTTGAATGCAAATTAAATGTGACTTCTATAGCAACTGGTGTAGAAGCAAAGTAATGGAGCTAAGAGTCTAAAAGGTTTGTATTGTAACAGGATAAAACTTGCAGTTTTAGGTGAAGACAACCATATGCAATATCTAGCTTAAAGGAGCATTTGGAAGGCATGAGAATTAAATGGTAATGAAGGTAAAAGTCCTATAGATCATGACATACACCCAGTGCAGAACCATGATTTTCTTTCACTCAGAACACAGAAGAGAAGGATATAGGTAACTGTCCAATTAACAGTGGTATACTGCATAGAAAAGGGGATTCATGGTGTCTTTGGTCAAAAAAGTCAAATTATTGTTTTATTATACTAGCTACTTAAGCAAACAACAAAAGCATTACTTGAAAGGCCATACCTGTAGGAGAGGAGAAGGTTGAAATATGTCAATGTTTTTACATGAGAGAAAACAAGATTTTAGTAATTCCATATGTTTTAAAACAACTGCAGCAGCAGGAACCAGAATTCACTGTGGAAGGAAATCAAGAACTAAGTCCCAGTTGCCTCCTTGGCATTCTTAGGCTGAGTTCCAGCACATGGTCTATTTGCCATAGTTAATGAAGCAGGCTTGTCACAAGTGTCCGTATGTTCAGCTACAGGCCATGGCAAATATAAGGCTATTTGATTCAGCTTTAGCCTCTCTTATTGTGCGCTAAGCCCACAATGAGACTGGGACACATCCAACTGCCTGTAAGCACATACTGGCTGACAGAAACCATGATTCAAATGCCTGACAGCAGATATGGAGGCCCAAATGCCAGGATCAACTATTTGACTTAAAGCACTTGAGGGCCACGATGTATGGTGTTTGTATGGTGTATTTTGAGCTTCAGTGTTGTGTTATGGTGTCAGCCAGGACAGGTTTTTCTAGAGGGCCACCCCAGCATTTCTGGACCTTCTCTTGGAGATAAGGCAAAAAAGAAAGGTGGATGCCCAGTGACAGCAAGGTCATGACATGGGAAGAACACAGAGAGACTACTTAGCACTGTAGGGAGAAAATTCATGCAGCCAAAGCTCAACTGGAGTTTTAGCTTGTGAGAAATGTGGAGGACAATAAAAAGGGTTTTTTTCAAATACATCAATGGCAATAGACAGTATAGAAGTATCATTGTCCAGTTACAGAATGAGCATGGTCACCTCACAAAGAGGGACAGAGACAAGGGAGAGGTGTCTAACAGTTTCTTTACCTCTGTCTTCAACACGGATCATGGACCAAGGGGTTCTCAGTGCCATGAGGTGGAGGACCATGACTGTGAGAATGATCAACTTCCAGTCAACCCTGAAATTGTGCTGGATCTGCTGCTCTGGCTGGATCCCAACAAATCTATGGGGCTTGATGGGATTCATCCAGAATCCTCAAAGAGCAGACAGATGTCATTGCACAAACCTCTCTCAATGATTCTTGAGTGGTCTTGGGAATGTGGAGAAGTCCCAGCTGACTGGAAGCTGGCTAATGCTTCCCAGTTTTCAAGATGGGCTAGAAGGAGAAGCCTGGAAACTACAGGCCTTTCAGTCTCACTTCAGTGCCTGATAAAGTTATGAAGAAAATTGTTCTGGGAGGTGTTGAAAAACACCTGGATGTCATTGCAGTCATTGGTCACAGCCAGCATGGCTTCTTGAGAGGAAAATCCTGCTTATCAAACCTGGTTTCCTTTTATGACAAGGTAACCCACCTAACTGATCAAGGGAAGCCAGGTGATGTGATCTTTTTGGATGTCAGTAAAGCTCTGGATACTATCTCTCACAGTGTCCTCCCTTAAAGACAGGGAGACCCTGCAGAGAGACCTTGACAAATTAGAGAAATGGGCAGTCAGCAACCATATGAAGTTCAACAAGGGGGATGGGTCAGCTCTGGATGTTCACAGAGACTGGGGAATGAGACACTGGAAAACAGTGCCATGGAAAGGGCCCTGGGGGTCTGATCAATGGCCAGTTGAACATGAGCCAGCAGTGCCCTGGCAGCCAGGAGGGCCAACCCTGTCCTGGGGGGCATCAGGCACAGCATCGCCAGCCGGGCGAGGGAGGGGATTGTCCCACTCTGCTCTGCACTGGGGCGGCCTCACCTTGGGTATTGTGGGCAGTTTGGGGTGGCACAATGTAAGGAAGATGTGAAGCCATTAGAGATTGTCTAAAGGAGGAACATGAAGATGGTAAAGGGCCTTGAGGAGAAGCCATGTAAGGAGTGACTGAGGTCACTTTGTGTGTTCAGCCTGGAGAAGAGGAGACTGAGGGGAAACCTCATGGCAGTTACAACTTCCTTGTGAGGGGAAGAGGAAGGGCAGGCACTGATCTCTTCTCTGTGGTGACCAGAGACAGGACCCAAGGGAACGACCTGAAGTTGTGTCAGGGGAGGTTTAGGATGGATATTAGAATGAGTTTCTTCACCCAGAGGGTGGTTGGGCACTGGAACAGGCTCCCCAGGGAAGTGGTCACAGCACCAAGCCTGACAGTTCCAGAAGCATTTGGACAGTATCCTCAGGCACATGGTGTGACTCTTGGGCATGGTTCTGTGCAGGGCCAGGAGCTGGACTGGATGACCTGTGTGGGTCGCTTCCAACTCCAGACATTCTGTGGTTCTGTGATTACAGGTTATGTTAAGAAGAAACCCTATTTACTAAAATGAAATGCTGGAATCAAAACCAATAACAATGTGGTTCCTTTACACTGGGATAGAAAATAAGCATTTTTTCCTTTGTTACCAAAGACCAAACCAACAAATTTGAAGAGGAGAACAAGAAAGATTTGACTTGAAAATATTCACAAATATGTATATTTCAGGTTTAAATTTATTCCTTCTCCTACCATCAGTTAAAATATCAGTAGAACCCTGCTACAATGAAATGGAGAGCATCAGTTTGAGTACACAGAGCCTTGTAATTTCTGGTGTAAAAACAACAAACTGCTAATCTGTGTGATGTGAATGCTTTCCAGAGCTTTTTGATTTTTATTTTTTTTAGTAGTGCTTTGGCATCTTTCTCAGGACAGCATTTTCTGAGTGTAGGGATGGTTGGATCAATTTCAGGTGATGCGATACAGACAGAATAACAAAACTGTACAGCACTGTCCATTTCCAGCACACTGCTTTTCAAGGCTTAAATAACTAAAGTCAGATACCAGAACATAAAAGAGAAAAGAAATGCTTGCAAGAAGGGAGGTATGTGTGCTCATATAGCTGGTAGGAAGGATTATTTTATTGCTCTATTCTTTGAAAGAACATGGTATGGCATTGGTAACTGCAACAGCCAAGCATGACAAGACTAAGAGCCGTGGTCTCCTACATCCAGGCTATTCAAGAATGTGATGAAAAATATGTCAAAATACATAATCCTGTGCCATGCCTTAGATTTTATTTAGTCATTTATCAGCAGCAATTTCCCTGTGTGATCCTTCCACAAAGAATTATTGCAGAAATTAACCCTACATTTGAGTATCTACTATAAGTAGACTGATTTTTCTTTTCACTGGCCGATTTCTGCTTATGAATGCTAAACAAAGTAAAAAGTGAGGATCTCTTTTGCTTTTTTTTATATGACTAGATATAACGACAGCTACTCCAAACTTTTATTTCTCCAAACTAAAGAATATTTTTTCAGGAAAATAAAATATCCTTTCCATGAAATGCATTCTTCACTTCACTCTCTAGTTTAAAGCAGAAAGAAAAACAGCAAAAACATTAAATAAAGGTACATTTAGACATTCAAACTGTGTACATTTTTTGATATTGCCCACAAGAACTGTTCTCGTCAAACTGCAACACACTGTTCTAGTTGCTGCTCAGCACCTGATTTACACCTCAGCTGTATTCTCAGATGGGCATTTCTCTCCCTTATAGGCTGCAAACAATTGTTAGTTTCTTTTTTTGAGAGGAGTGAAGCAGAAGTTTTATTCACATACATGAAGGACTGCCAGCCCATAAACCATCCCGGTGGTAAAAATGAAGAAATGCCTCCATTCGAAAGGCATCTAATACTTAAATGAAAGGCCACACTTCATGGAAGGCCTGTAATGTTACTCACAACTCTCTGAAGGCCTATGAGGTGATGTCTTGTATTAAAGTACCCCGTTCTGCAAATTTCTCTCTGTTACTGTAAAACAAGATAGTCTTATGGGCTGTGTCTTAATAATCAGGTAAGGAACTGAGCTTTAATAAGGCAATACTTGTGGGGGTTTTCAATTGTTAGCATTTGTCACGCCAGAGGATTGGTCAGAGCAGTGATGAACTGCCTGTTAGCTACCTCGATGCAGGAGTACTGAATCTCCCTGCCTCAGACTCTTCCTTGGCATCACCTTTGGCATACATAGTCTTGATGTCTGCAAGACCTTTCCTTCCTTTAGTCTTTAGTATTACATCCATCACACAAACCTGCCGTTTCCTTAGATCTTTGAATTCAGAGTCAGAAGCCTTTTACTCTCTCGAGTACGGGGAACTCTTTCAAGCGGGGACCACCAGAGGGCAAAGCCGGATCAGGAACATCTGAGCTCACTGCAGCTCTGTCCTGCAGCCCGGAGTTTGACGGAGCTTCAGCACTAGCCTGTCAGCAACCTGTATGCTCACAGTTCACAGAGTACATGTCACAATTGTAACTATTTGCAATCACCGGCCAAAAACCCCTGTCTCCAGGAAAGCCTCAGCACCTCTGAGTTATGAAATCTTTGGCCAGGCAGCATAACTAGACAACGACTTCATTAACTGGTGATAACCTCTTTCAGGACTTGTGGGAATCCCAAAAATTTTGCTATAAGGAATTAAGGAGAACAGCATGAGAAAAACTTAAAGGAATGATTCACATTAGACACTTCAGCTCTTAATTTTGAACTCAATAAAAGCTACTGTGCTCTAGAGATCTTTTTTTTAGAGAGAAAAGATTTGCAACTTCATCTCCAGAAGCATTAAGTCTATCTTTGAGTGGTCCTTAAACCTGGATGCAGTCTCCATTTCAGCAAGACACTATCACTGTGTTCATGTATCACATCTGAAACCTCAGCAGAGTAACCAGCAACCATAAGAGAACCCATCTTATTTAAAATGTTAGTTAGAGAATGTTTTTTATTTGAAGCTGATGACAAAAACTTAGCAAATATGCATTTCTTCCATAGAAAGTATTCAGTTCTCAAAATATATTTCAAACCATTCATGCACATGATGTTTTAAGATAAGGTCTCATATAAGGCAAACCAAAATTCACTTGCTTCTCCCTATACTTCAGACAAAACACCTGTCTGGCACTGCACATAAAGCTGCTTCCCTTCTCTCTTTCTGATCAGTGTTTCCTAATCTGTTTACTTTCTCCCTTATGACTCTGTGCTATTCATCTGAAGAAAATTAGTCAACAGACAAGAGCAAATAATGATCAGTACAATCAATGTAACTCTAGAATTAATTCTCTGAGTACAGTGTTTCTCAAACAGCAATGCCATCAGCAACCAACCATTCACAGCAAAGTGAGGAGAGGCAATTGCATAGCATGAATTCTTCACACCTGCTTCTCAAGACAACAAGCAACTCCTGTACCACACACCCATCATCATAGCTGGTTGTCAGTTGTAATAAACGTCTGTTGACCCAGACACTGGCATATCACCTCTCCAGCCTAGAGAGTGAGTCAACCTGTTAGTAGAGCAATTCTTTTCCAGTGAGATCTGAGCTAGTGTGCAATGAAGATCCATGAACCATACCTTGTCAGCAACTAGCCATCTGAAGGCAGAGAGGCAAGGCCAGCAAGAGTGTCAGAAGGCAGAGCAGATTGATACCCAGATGGTGGAAAACGGCAGTGTTAAAAATCCTTGCAAGCAAATAGGCAAGTGATCTATGTGGTACTGATCAGGAAGACACCTATCCATTTAAAATCTGTCATGGAAATGGAAAATGTTATGATGTCTAATTCAAACATGATTCTGGGCCTGACTGCACTGAAAAGGTGTTCCATGAGATACCTTGCTGGATACTTTCCTGAAGTAGGACCTCTACCCAGAGATGTGACCTGGAGGGTCTTGGTCAGGGGTGGAGGTGGAGGACACCAACAGATACAGACTCCAAGAGACCAAAACTTTTCACTTATGCAGTGGAAATCTGCTTCAGAGATGCATGATATTGAAAATTCTATCCTTCTTTTCTCTTTTATATGACTCACAGTAAAGCTTTACCCGAGCCATCCTTGGAAACTTGATCGTCCCTGACAAACCTTGACACTTCAACCTATTTGGGAAGAGATGTCATGTAACAGCAGGAGTCTAAATCATATTCTCAGGCAATATCGCTACCATCAGGAAGGTTTTCCCCTTCAAACAAAAATAACAGTGTTCAACATGCTTAAGGGTGTATGCATGAAGATTGGATCACTACTGTTTGTATGAATAATGTTCACACTGTACTACCGATCTTCAAAAATATAGCAGTACTAGTAGTGACTACACCTGCTCTTTTTGCAGTAAAGAAATTTAAGATGAGGAGAATGGCATTGCATGGCTGGATTATCATTTTCAATGTCTAGAAGCAAAACCTTCAAACGATTAATCCTTTAATACCTATTACAAATTAAAATTTTCAAATTATATTCCTAGCCATTTTAAAATATTTTGATGCCTTTCTGAAAGGAATATCACCTATCAGAAGAATTCCTGCTATTGAACAACTCTGTTTTTAATTTTCTCCTTTTTAAAATATTATTTTGATCTCAAGTGAACTTATGTTTATTGTTTTAGCAATACTCTTATGTTGATTATTGCTCCCTTCACCATTTGTGACGTAACAGTCTGTGTTGCTGTGGAGAAGAGTATGGCACTGAGATCAGAAGCAATAGGTCCTTAGAAATCACCAGATACCTCAAGCTGGTGCAAGTATTTTCATTAAAAAATATATAAAGAATGTATCAGATCTCCCCAAGACAACTTAAAAACCAGCGACTTTCAAAGAGTATTTGTACATTTACATGAAAAGAGTGTGATTAGAAAGTTTTTTTCCATCACTGAGTTATAAAAACAAGATCTCTGAAATATTTTTTATAAATTATTTTTATATATAATATAGAACTTTATCACACTATGTTTGGGATCCATTTCAATGTCCAGTCCTAACTTCCTCCGAAGCCCTCCTCCCCATATATTTTTCAAAGAGGCTCATAGCACATAGCTAACAACACAAACAATATGTATTTTTAACAATCCTTCAGAACCATTGAGATCTTATGCTTCTCACTTGCTGGGGAAATAGTCCTTGACGTCTTCAACTGCTTTGCTATGTTTTACAGTGTGAGAGCCTCTACATCTCTGCCTCTGAAGCAGCACACAAGCAAGACAGACCTGGTACTTCCTCCTCTTGCATCTCAAAATATTTGTGCTCTAAAACCTGATATAGAACTGGAAAAGACTCAGAGAATCCATTTTACATTTCATTTGTCCCTTCTCCATATAATGAGAATGTTATCATTTCCAGCCATCTATAAATAGGTCTTAATGGTGCTAATAAAGCAACCTGAATGTTTACAGCATGCCACAAACCTAAAATGCAGGTCCTCGCCCTTCTATGCCAGAGGGCTGTGATGGCAATTCCAGATAATGTTTTGGGGTGGGGGTTTTTGTGTTTTTTTTTGGTTTTTTTTTTTTTTTTTTTTTTTTTTTTTTTTTTTTTTTTTT
>VXBX01005277.1:66100-82004 GCA_013400415.1 Scytalopus superciliaris
TCTCACTCATGTCCAAAACCAATGCCTGCTGGTCAAAGTTCTCAAAAGAGATAAATATCAGTCCTGAAAAGGCATTTGCATATTGGTACCAGAACAGGGTCCAGAAACCAACTATCCTTTAATCTACTGGATACCTTCTACCCATACAAAAATGCTACTGAAAAAGTAGAAAAATTCCATAGTTAACAAAGACCTAAACAGCAACACTCTGTATATACACTCTGTGTACAAGAATTAAATATCAGACAATCAGAATAGAGAAGCCAAGACACTAATATTCTTTCATTACTTAAAAAAGTAACTTTTATTTTGTATTTATTACTTAAAAGCATTATAAATTAATTTAAAAGGTTATATTACATTAAACCTTGTGGTAGTTTTGAACTTCATCTTTTCCCTTCCATGACAGTTCCAATTTATTTAAGACATTTGAAACCTTTCTGTATTTATTATTTTATTTGCCCATCCAGGGACAGCAAATCTATAAACAGCTTATTGCTGAATGATACAATGTCTCCAGTATCCTAATAGTTCATCAGTCAAGAAGAGTAATATTTTCAGGCATTTGTGGCTTTGTAGTCATTCTACTCCATTGTGCACTTGATCACAGAGGGAATTATTAAGTGAATTTCCTTTCCAGAGTTTTTGAGCCATGCCATTCTCTAGAGACTTAGGAAATAGCAATTACAATATCTGAAATAATTCTTTTTTTTAAATCACCACCAACAAAAATCTAACTTCTTTTCAACACATTTGAAATAGAACAAGAAACTCACCAAATTTGCCTGTTTATTCTTCATTTGGACAGCCAACTCTCTGCAGAGGAGGTGCTATGAATCCAGATGCCTTTCCCTCATTCTAGGAGGTGTAGGAGATGTGACAGGTTCAAGTCTATCAGCAGAGTGCAACACTGGTGCATTTCTACAGCAAAAAGGCAGAAAAAGCAGGGGTGGAGGGAGAAGAGTCAGCCCTCACAGCAGTTTAAGAGTTCTTGCATGTTGTTATTGCCGCAGGTTGCTATGACTGGCTTTAGCTGATCTCGTCTCCTCTGACATTACTGCCTGTTGAGCTGGGCAGCACAAAGGAAGACTAATCACTGTGCACCTCAAGCTGTCTCCTGCAGTAAACCCTGGGGTTTTATCAGCTGCAGAGGAAATCAACACCTAGGGAGGAAAGAAGTTCTGCCACCTGTCACCTGAGATAAATTGATCAATTTCCCAGTTCTAGTACTAAACACTGGATTCAAAGCCAAGTGATAACTATCCCAGCTGTTTCTTAAAACAATATATGAATTACACTAATTGTGATTATGAAAACTGGTGTGAAAGGCATTTTACACATGAGTTCATTTGGTTTATTTATAGATTATTTTTTTTCCTTTCCCTCTCATGTTGAATTCAGGAAGGGGTAGGAGTTTTGCCCTGTGAGAAGAGCATCATTTTTTCCTGGTAGATATGATTACTTGCTAGATGCATAAATTGGCAAACCTTTCACACTAATGGCAAACTACAGTAAAACAG
The DNA here is from genome assembly GCA_013400415.1 of Scytalopus superciliaris. Classification (NCBI taxonomy): domain Eukaryota; kingdom Metazoa; phylum Chordata; class Aves; order Passeriformes; family Rhinocryptidae; genus Scytalopus; species Scytalopus superciliaris. The sequence continues at coordinate 67,621 of VXBX01005277.1, forward strand.
TTGGTGGTTACTTAACAATTCACTTTATTTATTTATGACTGTATAAATAAATGCTGAGAATCATCTTTTCCAGGACTGAGAAGATGCTGTTTTCTAACATCTTGAGGGTCATGAGCTACCAGACAAAACACCCCTACAGACTGAGCTCTGCTGTCAAGCATTGTTTATTGCCCCCCAAAGCAACAAGCTCATCATTTCACCTCTCTGTAAGCTGGCAAAAGTGCATTGAGAAATTTCCAGTCACTGTTAGCAGAAGAATAAAATCATATTGTATTACTGAAGCTTGCCTGAATGTGAATTTGGACAAGTCTCAGAATATTGAACAATTTATGGTGAAGTGAAAAATAATACTCTGAGCAGAAACCATAGAAAGAATGAGAATTTTTTTTTACTGTGTATTATATGTGACTTTTTAAAATTTTACTTTAGCAAATACAAAAAAATTTCAGTGACTCAGTAAATCCAAACCTATGATTCTTTTGTCTGCTGCCTTCCAAAACTTGACGAAGTTGCTTAAACGACTACATTTTTATTTTAATATTTAAACTTTCTAGATACTAGGTAGCTACAACCTCAGGTACAGGTTTCACACATTGGCCTGACTGTGACATTCAGCCAGAGGCACTCCTGCCTCAGCTTCATAACAATGCCCTCTGTTTGGCAAACTATTCTTCAGACTGTGTATAAATACCTTTTAGAAAGAGTCTCGGTTCAGAACACACTGTCAAGCTGCTCTCTTTTAAAATGGTCACTGAGAGCTCATGAAGAGGAAAACAGCTCCATCTGTTAGCAAGGTCACCTGTTACATAACAAAGCCAAATTCCTTTCCTCTCTTTGCTCCAGAGTATCTAAAACTCTCGCATCTCACAGTTCTCACCCTAACCACTGCACTGCAGGGCATGAGTCAAGATTCATGCAGGACTAAGAGAAACCAAGGACAGGGCTCTAGTGCAGCAGAAAGCTCAGGTATCCCAGAGAGGGTACAGATTCTCACTTCCAGATGAAGGCTTGCTACATCAGCTCTAACATGCATTTGTTTTCCAGTGGCTACCTTAATGACCAAAAATGTTAGGCATCTCCAGAAATGGGGAGAATAATTCCCTCCATTTACAACACTCATTCTGATAAACTATCCCCTTCCCCCAGCAGACCTTGAACGTTTCCTCAGCCTGTTCCCACTGAGATGTCCTCAAGTTGCCACAGGCACTTACCACTGATTTGCACTCCCCAGCATGCATTCATACACACTTGGACTTCTGTGTTGATCTCCACAGCAAAGAGAGGAGCTGAACCATTGCTCTCTGTTTTGAGGGAATTTCTAGACACTACTACATACAATGAGACTCAAACACCACTTTCTGCATCTATAAGTTAGTTTTGGGTTTTTGCCTTGGAAAAGCAAGTGCATTCAGTAGCTCCTTCTGGAGCATGTGTATACACCTCTCTGCAGCCTTAAGTGTAGCATTTGAAAGTCCCTGCTCATGTTAGTATTTTCTTACTGACCACCTGTAAGCAAGGCTATTCTGGGGTAGTTTGTGGTTCAATGTGAACAGACTTTGAACTGAGGTCTGAGGTGTACCACACATAAAGAGTTCGGATGCAAAATTGTATTCCAGGTACAAAAAAAGTGTTTCCAGGTACCAAATATCTGGACCCTTCCTGCATTTCAACTACATTTCCATCTTTGGGGTTTTTTTCCCCCAAAGGCTGAAGAAACTAAAAGCCNTATTTGCAGGGACTTTCACTTTTTTACAGTAAAAAGTAAAAACTGCTCAATCGTTTTCTTTTTGAAGAAAGAAGAAAGCAAGGAAAGACATTATCTTGGTGACATACAAGGGTCTTTATCCTTTTCATCTTACTCATATTATTTTCTTCCAATAAAGGTTTTGACAGCTAACATAACATGTGGATAAAACAGCAGGTGTGAGTCAGACCTTTCTCCAGATTTCATCCTGGAGAGAAGAATAACTACAATCTAGTTTATTTTAAAACAAAAGATAGGACAATTGGTAAGAAAAACTATATAATAAAGCTTTTCCTCTAAAGCTACAGTACAAGTTTAAAAACTTAAAATACAAACACCTAAGTTACCCTTACCACCTCAAATATGTCTAAAGACAATGGATTCTAAGAATACATCCTGACAAATGTATGCTCTTTACAACCTAAATTTTTCTGACTTGTAGCAACAGAAGGAAATTAATGTTATGATTTATAATGTTCTTTCAGTTATGTAGCAATGTTTTGTTTCAAACATTTTGTGAGCATGTTTCTCTCTTAGAAATAGTTTTCACGTGTATGTATATAAATAGTGCAGTGAAAAAATTTTGAAACATTTTAGGATATTTGAAAGGTTGTTTTTACACTTCAATTTTTTGGTAGACTGACTTCTAAGTTGTTTGTTTAGAAGTATAGAGCACAAAATAATAATGAGAATAGCTTATCTGTAGTGTGCCCACTGAAATTTTAATGTGAAAGAAAGTGACATGATAAGCTCCACAAACAAAGTGTAGACTTCCATAAGCTGTCCTCAGGATTTAAATTCTAATACATAATGCAATGAATAGTTATTCTTGTATAAAAGTCAAAATTATTTTTGCTTTAAACAAGAGTTGTTATTTCCTTGCAAGCTGCAGAGTAACCCCACCAGAACTTCATAAACCTTGCTACAATCTCACTCCTGTTGTGAGTGACATGCAGTGGCAGCATAACACAACAGAGGTAACATATGACAAGGAGACAGAATGTAGCATAACTCACTCCATTACTTTTTTAAAATTACACAAAAATCAATTCCCTTTTTCATGCAGATACAGACATGCACTGCATTTATCTCTGGACTTTGTTACTGTTCTCGTGTTTGTTGAGATCACCACCGGCAGCTTGGGCATAGAAAAGTAAGCTGCAATCTTCCTTACACTATGCTTTTCTTGTGTGGTACACTGTTCTTTTAAAACTGTGCTTGGTATGTAAACGTGCATACATGCATTCAAGTCTACTATGACTTTTTTTTTTTTTTNTTGCATCCAAAAATACATCTTTTTTTCTTAATCCTCATGCACTGGAAGAAATCTTCTTTACAATCATGGAACTAAATATCCATGAAATAGGCTGGATTAGATTTAATTTTAGACTTAGAATTAAAAAAACCACAAGAATTCATAAAGCGGAGTCTTCCCTGTCATAGTTTGTCACTGAAAAGCAGCTTTGAAAAGATTTGCTAGAATTTGTTTGACTTTTGAACACTAAAAATTGAAGTGGAATGTCTCACCTGAAGTAAGAGTTTGAAAGTAAAAGATACAAATTCTTTTTCTATTGCTTATTCATGTATTCATCTTACTCCGGTACCAGGTACTCAGCAAGTTTATTAATTCTCTAATTTTGAGGGGCTTTTTTTCTTTTCAGGAACAAAAGTGGCAATCTGAATGTTTCAAGCTGAATACCATTTGTATAGTACTGACTGCTTTTGCTGAGACACCTTAGACCAGTTACTGTAGTAATATAGTGCAAGAGACCCCCATGTTGATGTTATGTATATGGGGTAGAAATGCAAGGAGGAAATGAACCACTTTGTTTTCCCCTGCACAGGAAAGCCAGCCTGCACAACTATTAACAAATGAGCAAAACATGTCACAGATTGGTAGCCAGCTGGAGGTGGGTGGAGTGAGTGGGAGGTGAGTGGAGAAGAAACAGGTCAGATTTGCACCACAAATTTGGGGAAAGGTGTAAGTAATGGCTATATATAATTTTTAATTATCTCATTAGCTATTAGGGAAGATACCAAGAAGGACATTATGGGAATGTGTTTCAGCTCTCCTGTATGACCAATGCCTTTTGCTTCAATCTCTCATATCCTCAAACCAGCCCTGGCAGCCATCTGACAACCTGGTTCAAAGCCTTCACAGTCAAACTTCACTAACTTCAGAGATTTTTTTACTTGACACTAGAAGCTGGCAAGCAGGACAAGTTTCCTTGATTGTCTCCCTTCTCCCCTTTTCTTCCCACAAACACTTCCGTCATTTGTTGCCCTTACTGGCCAACAAGCAGTGCCAATGTTGTCTTCTTGACTCTGAAAGAAAGATAACAAAGTGCACATTAAGGGCACCTTACTGACTGCTGTGAAACATTTTTTGATGCAGTAGGTCCTTGACTTTGTTTCTGTGAGAATGTAAACTTTTCATCTTTAATTTCTCCCACACAATGGCATTCATGCAACTATGTGTGTGCAGACTCGCACTTTTGAGAAGCTCCCACTGAGGTGAAGCTTGGGTAAACAGGACAAGTAGAGTTTCAAGAAAAAGAATGGTGTCCACAATAATGTTTGGGGTTTTTTAAATTAGGCAAAGCCTGACATATGAGTATCAGTCTTACAAGCTAGGAAGTGATAATACAGCAAGAAAAAAAGGTGCTTTACAAGTATGGAGCTCTTGTTTAATGACTACAGAAGGAAAAATTTTAGAAAGTGGGGGTCAGCGTAAAAAGCAACGAAGACTGTGCATTGGCAAGGAAACTTATCATAGAGTTTGGGATCCTGGGCTCCAGAGGGAACTCTCACCTATGGCTAAGTGTTGTGGAGTAACTCAGACAAGAAAAATATTTTTAAGGACATGCATAGTTTTGTTAAATATTTGAATCTGTTATCAGCTGCTAAGCATGTTTATTGCTTGTTTTTCACTTGAGTCATAATTTATGCATCTTCGTGTGTCTGAAGAACTATTTATGAACCAATTGGTTTTGTGATTTGGACTTCCAAAAGGATCGCTAGATATAGGGAGTTCCTATGGACTTCAAACTGGCCCTATGGACTTCATTGGATGTAGTTTATGCTATGATGGATTAAGGCAGAAGCAGTGACATGAGTGCTGGTCTGCTTTTATACACTCTGTTGTCAACTTCAGAGGCTCAAGAACAGTTTCTTAAGCAGTTAGATCTTCCCAGGGACAGGCTGGAGGATTACTAGCCTTGTGTGTCTTTTCAATGAGCCTTTCCTCCTCATATCTGAGCCAAGAGACACTGAAATCCATCTTGCCTCAGCTGCAGGGGCAGCCTAGAGCATGTTGAACTGGGAGAAGTCAATCATTGAAATGATGGGCATGGACGGAGGATGCAGTGCCAGAATATTGAATGCTGATTGGTAATTACCAGCAGGGGTTCCTGGTAACAGACAGACAAGGATCTGATTTTAGATTTAGACATCTTGGTCTTGGATGTGTACTAGGAGTAAGTAAGGACTCTGAAGGAGGCAATGGATGATTATCATGTTCTGGCTTCCAGATATGGTTGGGAGATCATTGCTTTGTTTAATTCATCTAGTCATCTATGAGTACTCAGCTGCCAACTGGCCAAGACCATTTTCCTCTCTTGTTTTTCTTCTCCTGTACCATACTTCCTACCAATGCTTGACTGCCTAAGTGATGTTAGTCTGGACCCTTCTGCCACTGGGCCACTTTCATGCTCATCTCTTAGAAAGGAAGCTCACAAGAAGACCGGGTAACTGTGACCGTGCTTCATCAGTTCAGAGAAACCAGGGAATACTGTTGTAAGTGGCAGCTCTGAAGCAAGCTGCAGAATTCAAAGAATAATAAAAGAGAAAAAGAAAGAAAGAAATAAAACAGCTTTGTGAATTATCTTTTATCAATTTTATAAAGTGATTGCTTCTTTTTACCCCTGGTTTGACTCACTTCTTCCAGTTGTATCACAGCTTAACTAGTGTGTATTGAATTGTAGCTTCCAGCTACAAACTACACAGCTAGACAAGTCACTGAGAAAATGGAAATTGATTGTGCAAATCAGTATTCAAGGCTAAAACCATGATGTGTAAGTTACATTAGATGCTTGCACTACTCTCATCAGTGAGTGCAACACCAATTTAGCAATACAGATAATTGTAAATGAGAACTATTTCAAGCCGTTTTTACTGTTAGTTCAATGCAACTAAGCTCAATCTGTTTTCACTAGATAATGTCAATGTTAAGGAAAACAAAGAACATGAAGAATTATGTGCCAGCTCTTCCCAGACTTAGTTTCATAAGGATTACCAAGTGATGTTGAAATGCAGGTAAACACACTTTTTTATGCAAAACTACACATCTTCACTTTTTTGGCAATGAAGCATTCAAGAAAGGTTCAAATACAGACTGCAGTTATTCAGGCTGCATCTGGAGAAGATCCAGAGCCATATCCAGGCAAGCCATACTGAATATGCTTGCTAAATGAGTCTAGGTGTGCCTGGTGTCTCACAGACATCAGGCTGCATATAAAACTTACTTTTAGTTCTGTACACTCGAGTAACTTTACAATGTCATAAAGAAAAGATAACATTCTAGAGGAAGTTGTGAGTTTGATACATACAAAATAAACAAAACCAGAGTGGATTTACCTAAATAATTTTTTTAAACTGTTTAATGTTTGCCTCATCCCACGGGATCATAGAATCACAGAAGAGTCCAGGTTTGTAAGGATCACCTAGTCCAACATTTGTGAGGAAGGGAAGATGGATGAGATTATCTAGCATGGTGACCAACAGTCTCTTGAAAGCCTCCACCATACCACTGGGAAGGTTGTTCTGGTGATTGATTGTTTTCACTGTGAACAATTTCTCGCTTATGTTGATATGAAGTCTCTCCCAGTGCAAATCCCATTGCCACATTGCCCATTGCCACATGCCGCCTTCTTGTGGCTACTTGTGAAGAGACCTTCCATCCTCTTTGTATTCACCCTTAAAGTATTGAAGTACTGTGATGTGGTCTTCATGAGCCTTCTCTTCTCCAGACAGAAGACACTAACTCCTTCTGTCTTCCTTCAATGGGCAGGTTCCTCAGGGTATAAGGCTATGAAATAATAATTGAAAATCAGATCAAGAAAACCTTTGAATATTTCACAGTATTATTGATCCTCTAGGGCAATGTAGACAGTCTGGATTGCTGCCACATTTTTAGGGGTAGCAGTAGTTGTGATTTTCCTATCTGTAGGTAACAAAGTAGGTAGTGCGAAGAGATCTGTAATAAAAAATTATCTTGTTGACAGTTTTTCTGTGATACTTTGCCTCTTTTTTTTTTTGCTTTAGTTGTTTGGCTTCGTTAAAAAATAAATAAAAAAAAATCTTTCCTCAGATTTCTTTGGGTTTTTTTGCAACAACATAGTATCTTAACCAGTTCCTTGTACCTCCTCCTTCTTTATACAAAACCAAAACAGGAGAAGTTTTATGAAGTTGGAAGGATACATTAACCTTGTGACTCCCATCTTCAGGTGCTGCTTGTTGAATTTCTTTTGGTTCAACTCAGCCTTTGAATGTGGACTGGAGATCTTATGATGGCAGCAAAACTTGATTTTGTATCATATTTCTGGTTTTTAAAGGCTTTGCAGTCTGTCTGTCGCATTTCATGTGCCCACACACAAACACAGAGCATCAGCCACCTCTAATGTGAGAGTAACAGTCACGCAAGCCAACTGGTAACCAGCCAATGCACTGCATGGCAGTGGCAAATAGAAACATTGGCCAAGCATGCCACATCAAACCATTGTCTCCAGAGTATGCCGTGGGATTTTCAATACCCACAAGGAGCAGATGTCTGATCATTAAAGAGTAGAAGCATGCCAAGAACATGACTTAGTGGAAGGAGGGGCAATACCAAGTTGTCAACAGTCTGGACTACCAGTCTCCCAAAAGTGAGACAAGACAAATCACTGAAATATAAAAGCCTTCACTTTTGTCCTTGATGAACAAGCTAAGAGGATCAAATCTAAGAGGAAGCCATCACTATAATATGCAGTGGGAAGCAGACAGGTTTGCAGCCTACCTGAGGGTGCTCAAGCTTCATAAGCCCCAGAATTCAACAGGTGCCTCAAATATCTAACTTTGGCACAGCCACGGAAAGAACAGATATATACAACCAATGTTAATGTGCTTCAGGACTGGATTTCATGCTTCTGCATGACTGACATTAAGCAGCTGGCCTACAGTATACGCTAACATGCTGTGAGTATTCCCAGCAGAGGGTCCAATCCTCCATGGTAACGCTCTTCAGGGAGCTCTGGAAATGTTTTAATTATTAAAATGAATAATTCCTACCAACACATTTAATTGGAAAATATTACATGTTTAAATGGGCACTAATGGAAGGGCTCTGAAAAATCTAACTATATAATAGAAAATGCTGTTTGAAGTGAATTCTAGCAATATTTTTTCAGTGAATAACACCATACATTATTTATCCTATCCCTTTTTAATCCTATCTGATAGTTCATATGAAGAAGGAATCACTGGAACCTCAGAGATAAAATGCAAATCTCTGAATCGCCCCCTACAAGCTTAACCTGCCACCACTAGCTCATCTGCCTTCCTTGCTTCCTGTCCCCTAGCTCCCAAAGAAACAGCTCTGTGAATTTTTTGCTGCAAGATAAACTAACCCCCTTGTTTCTCCCTCAGCACTGGGAGGACTGTGCAGACTGACCAATTACAGGGACACTTGTTACCATAGCCTGACAGAGACAAGAGAGAAGGCCCATGTGAGTACAGACTTGTGAGAGTCACAAGGGAGAGGGCAGAAAATGAAGTGTGAGGATATAACTGTCAGCCACTCAGAGGAATCAGGACAAAGAACAAGGTGTAAACAGAGACAACCAAAAGGGACAGAAATCATACGTGCAAGAAGGCTGCTACCTGAAGCTGCCAAGGAAGGTTTTGAAACTAGTTGATCTTTAAGGTCCTTTCCAGCCCAGGCCATTCTCTGATTCTATGAAATATACAGTTTCACAGTTGGAGGTACCTAAACTGTTGAAATTGCATGCTGTCATGAGAGAGGGGCATAAATATGCCTCCCAGATTAAGTTCTGGGAAGCCCAGAGCCCACAGAGAGCCTTTTCAAAAAGAAGGACTTGCTGAATTTATTACAGCTTTGTAAAGTGATTGTACTGTCAGGTTTTGTCTGATCTAATTTAAAATTAGTATCAGTCTTTGTATTTCCTAGCATAATCGTCTTCCTCCTCAGAAGGTGTGTCACCTTTGGGATGCAAACATGGTGGAAAAATCAGAAAGCCACTTTTGTTTGAATGTTGCACTCTCCCTCATAGTCTAGTAGGAACACAAAGAGGTGCAGAAAAGGGGCATTAGAGAGAGCTTTTGTAAGAAACAAGGTCAAAAAAGAGGGAAAGTCAGTGCATTTTTTAAAAAATAAATTTTTGCATTGAAAATGACATCTGTTACTTTAACTGACTCTGAGCAGAACCTGCAGGTACCAGTGTAAACCTATTTTCCTTTGATTATTTTCTGAAATAAGAAGCCTCAATCCTTTTTGAGCTTTGTCCCCTTGTCTCAAACCAGACCCTTAGTTTGCCACTTTTTTCTGCTTATCATAACACGAAAACAAAATGGTGGAGACTTTTTTATTTACTGCAAATACAACAATTGTCAGGCCCCCTTTTTTCTTTTTTATTTGTTCTCCTCTCTATGCATATTCATTCGCTGTAGGAACATCTTCAAAGTAACTGGATTTCTTGTGTAACTGTTGAGGATTTCACCCTCCTGGATTCCAAAAAGAGAGGTTTTTGTAGCTATCTTCTCTTCCCAAAAGATGAAACACAGCATAGCATAAGAAACTTGGGAGTGGAGTCAGCAACACTACTGCACTTTACAGTACTGACACATTGGGCCTGTTTGGGTTTACAATATCCATGGTATCATATTATCGGCAGTAGTTATCAAACAGCCCTGCTGCAGTGCACAGATGAAATTCAAGCATACCAGAGCTCTGAGATTAGCACAAGCCCACTTGTTCCCTCAGATTTGATTCTGCTGTAGCACTGTATCTTGTCTGAAGTTTGGCTATATTTGTCAATAGCTCCCATTTGAATATGTAATTTATGCCTAACTTCTTTGTTTAATATTTAATGTGCTGTGGTTCCTTCAGTAAATGGCTTGCACTTTGGCATCTCTTGTGACTGCTTCTGCTGAGTCAGACATCAAAATCCAACTTCAGGTAAGTAGTCCCTTATATCTGCACAAAGTTGTGTTTAATCCAACACTTGGGTGTGATTTGCAGCTCTGAGTAACTTAATTATAACCAATCTCATCAACTCTCAACACATTTGAAAACAAAAACAAAACAGGAAAAAAGCCCACTGAAGTCAGGATCTTTTCCAGCTAAGAAAAACAAATGAGGATGTAAAAAATGGCTCCTATATGAAAACAGCAAAGTTTCTGTAGACATTGAAGTGTCTGCAAGCTGCTGGACTGCAGCAGAACAGGATCTGGACATGCAGCCATATGTCACAAGGAGAATTTCTGCAGGACCTCTGTGCTTGCTGGATGACACCACATGGGTAACAAGAAGCAAATGAGAGCTGTTGTACCCTGTTTATTCACATTGCAGTTTCCTGCCCACATGGTGACCTGTCTTGTCGATTTTGAAAAGCCAGTTTTCCTTCAGGCCTCAAGAGACATAAAAGATAAAAAAGATACAAAAGAGATAAAAATGTGTTTTTGGCACTGCCTGCTGCTTTTGGGAAGTTTCTATATATATGTTTTACTTTCTCCACCATACATGCAGGTTCTGAAGTCTCTCAGATGTGGCATGTGACAAAATATCATACATTGCAGTCCTGCTAAGAATAAATTTGGTCAAAACAATTTTGTTTATCAAACCTAAAACTCAGCAGTACTTTTCACATGACAGATACTGCTCTGGGAACACTCAAATGCTAAAAAAGGCACAAATAATATACAATTAATTAATACTGTGAAAAGTTATTTAATGATGCATAAAAGTACAATTACACATGGAAAGATGTTTTCATGAGTTAAATACTACAGGGATAGCTGGCGATATCAACTCCTACTAAAAATAATAAAGAAAAGTTTTAATGTTATAGGTTAAGCAAGATAAATACCTTTCACTTAAGACAGTTTTAAGATGTGATATGAGTTCTTCTGTGGAGCCAGAAAGCTGGAGCAATAGTTTCTGTCCAGAAACATCTACTTTTGTATCAAACATCTGCTCATATCAATAATGACAAACAAAAGCAAAACTGCTGAAATGGGAAAGCACATTTAAATTGCATACCAGTGAAGGAGAAGTCAATTTAGATGTGATGAATATTCTCCTCTCTTCTTTTATCCTTTCTGTTCTAAAAGCAGGTAAGTCTTGAAGGTGAGGCCTGGTCAAGCTCTTAGCCAAAACATTCTATCTTTTGACATTTGAAACTTAGAAAAAAAATTAATATTAAATAATTAGGCTGAAAAAAATTATTTCCAAAGTTAAACGTATTATTTCCAGCTGCCTGCTCAATGTAACTACACAGAAAATATATGGCTGAGCAATTGAATGAGGTACTGTAGTTCCAGACTGAAGATGAGGCAAAAAAAGAATTGCAACTATTTTTAAAAAAATAGAAAGTACTAGCTAGGCACTCTTTTATGGAGAAGAGGTTGAGCAGACAACTGAAACCTAAAATTTTATATAAGTTTGGAGAGGTTCAAAATTAAACAGAAGATATCTTGAATGAATACCAAGAAAAAAACCCAACCAAACACAACCAAAAAAACAGCTTTGGGGAGGTTTTGTTTTTGTTGTTGCTTATAGTAACACAATTTTATAAAAGCTCCCCAGTCTTCCTGGGGATTGCAAAGGTTGTTGGTGATGTAGTTGACAAAAGTTAGAAGGATTTTTGAAGGTTTTTTTACACTTAGATTGCTCCAGCTTGACAGGTTGGTTTTTCAAGTTCAAAGAATATCTTATCAATATTGATATGCCTTTCCCCATCCCTTTACCTTTGGCTTGAGGCTTGCAAGCCACTTAATCATGCCATTGGACAATCTCTGCCTAGCATTCCTTTTTCACCTGGAGGGAAAGAGACCTCTGACTTACTCTGAATGCTTTCAGATGACATGAAGAAAATGCATAAGAGATGCACTGAAATATCAAGGGTAAATAATGGTTTTAAAAACTAGCATTGTTTGCTTGGTGTTCAGTTGTTTTACCTGCCCTGCTGGCTGACATCTGCTGATGAATGCTTTTTGGATCATCTTTAAGCCACACCAGTTTTCTTAGGTTTCTAAACAACAAAACCTTGGCATTTGCTCTAGCCTGACAGTTCTGCTTATTCAAAATACAGAAGTATGATAAAGAGAAATGCATTTTTGAGCCTTTTTCTGACCTTCATGAGAGAAATTGATAGATGGATTAAACACATAGTGCTTCTTCCTCACATGGCCTTAAACTGCCTTTCCATCCACATGTGCTTGCACTCATATTAGTTTCAGAGAAAATTCCAGCCTGCCACCCTGTCCCTTCCTTTCTCTAAGGTTAGTGAAAATATTCCAGCTGGGATTTACTTTAAAGGTGTGTCCTTTTTCACAAAAAATTGTAGCAGTCTTAGGCAAACAGAAGAACAGCAGGCAGGAGGAATTCTTCAGCTAGCCAATGTTCCATATTTTATTTTCCAACAGAGAATCTTAACAATCACCCATTGCGTTAGAAAGCCACATGATGATAATATAAATTCACTGATGCAAACCAAAGTGCTACAAACCTTTCTAAATCAACATAAACATATCCCCAAATCTGTGTGTAGACCAGCCGACAGGCGTTCCCTCTGTTTTCCTAGGAGCCTTGCCCAAGGCTGGTTGCGCTCACAGCCACGGGTGAGTGTGAAAGATCAGAGAAGAGCTGGGGTTCACTGCTGCAAGGCACCAGCCACCCTCTGCAGCCACAGTGCTTGGCTTCTTCCTTAGCTTATGACAGCTGAACCATTTCTCCAACAATACAGTTGTACTGCCATATAGGAATGGAATGCCATCCATGATGTTGTGTGACCCATAGAGGCCATAGTGACATTTCAGAAATTGCTTGTCCTCTTCTCAGAACATTGTTCTAGTCTGTGAGTCTCTGTTTCTGCAGAATAACTTACCCAGAGACACAGGGCAGAGTGTGTTGCTGAAGAGCGCAGGGTTTGGGATTTGTCAAGTCCCATCTTCAGGCTGTGAGCAACATAAGCTTGTGTTTTATGGAGGAAATCATTACATCCTTCTCTTCTTCCAGTTCTCCATCAATTACAAATTTACAAAGGGTGGATTAATAATTGGTTATTTGGATACAGAATTGTATATAAGATAGGTAATTTATATGTCCTAAGGATTGTTATGTTTAACCTGTTTATAAACATGCAGAACAGAGTGCATATACTGAAAAAACTGAACCACTAAACTGCATTTCAGGTATTGAAACACTGTTGCACAACCTGTTCCCCATAAAACCAAGACATCTGAACTAATCATTTATATAACATGAATAGCCATCCTTTGTACTCTGTATCCCAGCATCATATATGAACTCCCCTTTCCTGTCACCAAGGGCTGTCTGAACAGTAGTTGATTTTGATATGGTCAGAGTAAGCAAACAAAATAATCAAAGTAATAAATTAGTTAAGAAAAAGGGTAATGTAATATCTTGTGGATGGCCCAAAACACCTTCAAAATGAGATTGAAGATGTTTGGTGTCTTGAGGTGTTTAAATAGTGAGAAAAACTGGGTGCTTCACTTTGTACTGAGAATTTTATCTTGTATAAAGGGAATAACAATTTTTTCTCAATAGTTAAAAAAAAAAAAAAAAAAGCAAAAATTGCTTGAGCCAGTTTTGAATTTTACTTAAGATAATATTTTTCCTAGTGACAAGACCTCTGTAAATTCCTGGTACTTTCAACAGGAGAAGAGATGCACGAGGACTAATTACACTATGAACTCTACTTCTGCTGTATTTTGTGACTGTGGGACCAATTGTTTTTTTCACTGGCACTAGCATGGGGTAGTGTTGCTTTATAAAATAATTTTAAATTCTTCAAATAAAATGTGTCTATTAAGACAGCAAAAACAAAACAGCTAATGTTGGCCAAAATAGCCTATCTGGGGTGCTCTCTCCTTTGACCCAGGAAAGCTGAATTCTGTTGTCACTTCTAATCAGAGCCATACCTGTATGTTGCTCAAATACTTCATTTTTCCTATTACATAACTAGTAGGAAATACAGTCCCTCAGATAAGCAACATGAATTACTCGCGATCTTTCACTCTTTTCCATCCTTTTAAAGTCAGAAATTCACTTGCAAAGCCCATCTCATCTTGTTTTAACATATATAGAATTTATCCTTCAAGCAGAGATGAGCCTGGACCAAGATTTAAGGAGCTAGCTAGATGGTATGTTGTTTTAGAATAGTACAGACTCTTTCATCCAGACCTTCAGAAAGATATCACAGCACTTTCAAACTACACTTTGCTGCTCAGTGGCCAAAGGAGAGTACTGCCCATGGCTGAGGGAAGCAAAGCAGCTGTCTTAACCCACCACCAGTATGCAGGACAGTGAAATCTCAAGAGATGCTGATATTAATTGGGGGGG
>VXBX01005277.1:90825-116658 GCA_013400415.1 Scytalopus superciliaris
ATGTGTACGCTTGGTGAGAGCAAGGGCACACTGCTGGGTTGTGGCAGGCAATGCTGATGGCCACATCGCACCACTGGGCACCAGCTCATGCCACCTCTGTTGCTTATCCCTGTGCCTCCCATTGTGATCATGAGATGCTTGCCATCAAAAGTTCCAGAGCAGAATAACTGGAGGTAACACCAGATATCCTGGCCTGGTGGGGTGACAGGTGGCAGAGATCCTCTTACTTTTTCTTTTTCCCTCACTTCTACATTTCAGCAAATTCCTAGTGCCTGCCTTACTTGCAGCAGTTGAAATTCAAAATAAGCCCATGTTCTGGTGTGGAAAAGAAAGAGCTAGTCCCAAAACAAAGGCAAGGGCTGGCTGAGGCTCACAGCATGGGACTGGCTTCTGGAGGAAAGTGGCGATGCCAATCTTAGTCTGCCCTGGCCTCCCCAGGTATAATTGCAGTGGAGCTGGGTTTGGTGTTTTTGCCCTTTGTTTAATGAATAGAACACAAAACAGGTTGTGCTTCAGTGACTTGTGCACAACAGTGAGGTCTGGGAGTTTTGAAGTGTTTTTTTTTCTGTTATCCTCTGATATAGCAGCTGCTTTGTTAAATGCCTATATTGTGCTGTTAAAATGCCTGTTCAGTACCCTAGAGGAAAAAAGTCCAGGCCTTCATTTAACTAATTCTGCCCTACAGAAAACTAAGGAGATTATTTTATTTTTAAAATATATTACTTCCTTTAAGTGTTTTTTTTCACTTGCTTACAGTCTTTTAGTCATGATGATGAGGCAGTGACTTAAATGGAGAATAAGTAAATTCTACGTGTATAGTCTTATGATTTAAGGACTGATGCTGAGGAAAAACAGCATAATATTTTTCCATTGTCAAGTGACCCAATTAATAGACTGAATTCTAAGTAAGGTCACAGTGCCCTCTGCTGAAATACAGAGACCCACATGAAGAAGTAATGTTAAAAAACCTAACTGGCGTAAGAATAACATAATTCCTATTCAAATAGAAATGATAAAAATATTTTTTAACAGCTATTTGGGACCTTAGACTTTCCCTTCACAGCAATGGAGTTGGGAAACATTTTGTTTCTGACTTTGTTGCTCTGCTATGAAAACTGTGCAGCTCAACTCACACCAAAACACACAGAAAGCATTAAGGAAAGGTTCCATTCCGACCATTCACGAGGCTCTCTGGCTGTCACACTCCCACCACCAGAGGCTTTCAGTGCTGGCACCAAAGCCCCTTTGCAGCAGGCGGCTCCAGTGACCTGACGGGTCCCCGCTTGACTCCCTACATATTCTCACGTAATTAGACCAGGTTTCCTTACCGGTTTCACCCCAGGTTTCCCACAGCAGAGGCTCAGATGTCTCGTTCCATAAAACCATTTATTCACAGCGCAGTAACACAAGAATAGCTTGAGCTGGTGCTTCCAAGAAGGGACGCCGAGCAAAGAAAACCCTGGGCCTTTATTCCTTCATGGTTCAAGTGTGTGGACATCTTGCCCTTCCTCCTGAACCTTTGGCTCCGGCTGTGTCTCCCAGTGTCCACCCACCTGGCTGGTGCTACTGTGCCCTTTTCCGTGCAAAGTGTTGGCAGGTCACGGCTCTTGCCTGGGGCTCCGGCCAGCCAGGGCTCAGCCTGTCTCTCACACTGAAGGCTGCAAAATGGGCTGCCTGCACCAAACATGTTCCTTAACACCTTTGCTGATCTTAGTGATGCAGACATTACGTCAGTGTCTTTCTCTTACACAGGCAGAAGAAAGAAAATGTAAACTTGTGGCAGTAAAAATAGGGTAAAAAGTCCAAAAACTTGACTTTTATCAATGCTCTCTAAATTAACAATGCTGACTGGTTAACTTCATCATTGCATTGGAAGAGGAAGGGTTAATAATAAATGTCATTTTGCTGTCTTGAGCCTTTTTTCTTAATGATTGAGTGAAACCATGATGACTAAGAACAGCAGAGAGAATATCTAAGAGAGGTTTAAGGCTGAACTAATGTCAACTAATGAGCTTTACGCATTTGACATCTGTTAAAAAAGAAACTGATCCTGGAGGAAGAACTCTGGAACATGAAAGGAAGAAAGGACTCAGATACCCCTCCTGATATGCTGGGCCAGGAAATACATGAGGTCTGAGCTTCAGCATAGTATTTAAAGAAGATATGTAGGCACTGGGGTAGGAGTAAACAACTCTCTAGGGTCAGCTACCATGTGTTTGACGCAGACTGCAATTCTCAGCTGGCAGTAAACATTCCAGTACAGTCATTGTCCTCTGTCTCCATCTATACCTTTCAATCTGACACTGAAAGGCTGAAGCCATCTTTATTGCCATGCATATCTGCTCTTCAGAGTCCACAGACTAACCCTTGATGGAAGTGTAGCTTTAAAAGAAAAATAACCCTATCTAACTGAGAAAACAAGACTCTTACCTCCCTACCAAGTTCAATTTCGAGTGCATTGTTGCCTTATTTTATTCAAGAGACAACAGCTTCTGAGGTTTTGTTATTTTTTCAACTACAATGTAAAATGGCATGAGAGCTATGGCAGAGCTATATGAGAACATCTTTGCTGGTTGATTAAACCATGATCCTCAGTCATGCTGACAGAGAGCCTCAGATTTTAGTCAACAGGTTTTTGCTTGAAGATGGACCTCTGTTGGAGATTTTCTCTGAGTAATATCTGAAATTTAATGCTGGAGTGGGAGCCAAGAAAAATATCTTCTTCGTAATTTGTGTTGTCTCTTTTAATCCTTCCTTCATTTCCCCATTGCTCCCACCCAAGACACTCTAATCTGTGCCCATGACAATGCATGCTTTATGTTTCTTATTGTGAAGCTCAACTGATAGCTCCAAGTTCACCCAAAGGTTATTCTAATTCCCTCCATCAACATTTCAATTTAGAGGCTCACACTAACCCAATAATTAAAGTGACCTTCTTTTTATTATAGCAGCTTCACCTTACTCAGTTAATGTGATGGCAAGCCTTTCCTTGCAGCTTTGTCTGGGAGGAAAATCTTGTTGAGAAGATGCAATATCTGCTGGATAGGTGCCAAGTAAATTGGCACTTTCTCTTCTGTTTCCAAGCATGCTGGAGCTGCAAACATCCCAGCAAGTGCACCTTCTCAGACTTGCTCCTATATAATTAGCATTATAGCCTATAGCTAAGACACACCAAAAAAAACTTTTGCAAATAAGCACAAGCCTACCAGGGTCTCAGATATCCTGCAGTAGTTAACACTCCTGAAAGGCCCAAGAAAAATGTGTTTCAAAGAAGTTTCACTCAAAAACGTTTCACTTTAGAAATATTTTGCCTCAGATTCTCTTCTATTTCTGGTCTGCTCAGCCACATCCTTTCTCTCTCTGTCTGCTGGCTCCTGCCAGGCAGGTATGACACCTCTGCTTCTCTTCTGGGAGCTTGTGTATGTTTCCTCTGAGATTGACCAAATTGTGCCCAGAGGGTTTCTTCTGCATCTGTTGGCAGTGCTTATAAAACCAGTAGGAGTAAATTTTGGCCTTGCACTTCAGAGCGCTTCTTGCCTCATGAGCATTACCTACCTGGAGGTACAAAAATGTAACTTCTGATGGTCAAAGCACACCATAGCTTCATGTCAATCTTTTCTGGTACAATTTCCTTCAGAAGAGAACTTCCCTTTTTCTGGTAATATTTCCAGAAAAATTATTTTCCTAGCAAATATATTCATGTGCCTACATTTGTTTTTTTCATAGGTGTTACCTTTCAATCTCAGCATGTCAGGATGAAAGCATGCATTACTCTTTATTTAAATCAGACATGATAACTGTGTTGAAAGCTAGAGCAATTGCTTCTCTGCAGCTCTGCAATAAATTACATTGTGGTATCACAGAGGAAGGAAATCAGTAGCCACTGTACTTGTTTTGCGTGCTCTGCCACTGCCTTGGCCTAACACCCTTTGTTCCCTGGCCCCTTTTATGGAAAAGCTGTTTCCTGCACAGGAACCTATTCCTGTTTGTGACATGCTTTATCTGAAAAAGAAAGATCATACCAGCATTTACAGACATTTCTTTCCTAAACTCATTCTCTTTCATGATGACTCAACTATCTTTCTGGGTATTCTGTGATCCCCCCACATTTCCTCTGGGACAGTCTCTACACACCCAATAAACGAAGCTTTTCTGTATGAATTTTGGTGACTTGGCTGGAAATTAAACTATTTCTATATGTAACTATTGCCTTGGATTTCAAAACCAGACTTGAACATCTGGATATCCCATTCCTAAAGAATTATATACATATAGACTGCATTCTCTTGGTACCAGTATAATTGGCTTTCTGTCTTCCAAAAAATTATGTAAAGTTGCATCTATGCAACTTAACTGTCTCATATGAAAAATAAGATGTACTACAGCAAATTTATCATTGCTAAGGAGTATGCAGAGAAATCTGCAAAAGTCAGTGAACACACACACACACACACACACTTCTTGCTACCCCCGTTAAACTGAGAAAGGGTCTTTTTGTATTTTTTTTTTTCCCCAAAAATCTCACAGATTGCTCCTCTGCATTACTTTGGGTTCATTAGTTGTTTACAATGAAGGTTTACAGATATAAGAACCTGGTTTATAAGAAGTACAAGTTAAAGTAAGAGTTAACAGACTACTAAAGAAAAGCAGAATTTAACATTCTCTTTAGGTACAAATTGTGAAATTTACTTTCGCAACAAATATGAACATAACACCACACTTGAATTCAAACAGTTGTTCTTACGACACATTAAGCTCATGTAGCTCATTGTTCACAAGTTAAGCACTTAGGAGTTGATAACTTAGAAGTTATCATGGGTAATGACTGTCTTTAGAGCTCAAGGATTTGCCTGCACCTATACTGTTGTGTGTCTCTGTCTCGTGAGAAACTTCATCTCACTTTGCACTGTCACTTTGCAGGGATATTCTAGCAAATAACGTCTCTCATATTTTGCATAACATTTCTGAGAATTCTTAAATGTTTACAGTCAAGACACAGAGTGTTTGCGTCTTTTAAAGTCCTTCACCAGAATTTGGTTAACCATAGGTATGGCTTGACATACTGGTTGTAGTGTGTGTACAGCCACCTGTGAGAGAGAAAGTATCATTTTGACTTAAACCACTGTGCTCCTAACAGAGCCTTTGCTTTGCTATTAAGCACTGTGTTGAGACTTTGTGTCCTGGGATGCTCCAGCAATGACCCTCCTTAAAAACTTCAGTATAAATTCCTGGCAATTTGTAATGTCATTTACTCTTTCATAGATCCTGAGCATCAGGAAAAGAAGGGAACACTTTGCACACAAAAATATTTTTGTAATTTAGAATCTTCTTTAGGTAACAGAGTAATAGTTATTTACACACTCAGGTATTAAACACATACAAATCTAGAAACAGCAGTTCACTTCAGACCCTCTTTTACTACTTGTATAAACCATAACTGCAAAGTAATAACTGTGAATTTCATTTATTAGCTTGTAAGTTGCTACTAACAATGTCATGGAAATTGTTTAGGACTGCCTAGGATGAGGGCATGTGGGTGGGAAAGAGTGCACAGTGACTTAAGTAGGAAAGTAATGAAGTACCATAAGAAAAAAACCCACCAACTACTTTTATAAAGAGTGGATATCAACATTTCTAAGATTCATATTGACACTCCTTCTAATTCCATAATCTGAACTGTGAAGTGTTTAATCTGGTTCATTCAACATCATAACTATAAAAGAATTCAAACCCACCATGACTCACAGATTACAAAAGACCCAGCAAGCAACACTGCATACGAAAATACGTAGTGGAGATCAACATTTTTACACAAGTTCTGAGCTGTTAATTCCTTCAGTTTGACACTGAGATGCTGTGGACTTTCCCTCACTGGATGTATTTAAGGACCATCTGGAAGCAATCCTGTGTCATGTGCTCTGGGATGACTCAGCTTGAGCAGGGAGGTTGGACCAGAGGACCCACTGTGGTCCCTTCGAACCTCACCCATTCTGTGATTCTGTGACACGGGCAGTGTCCCCACACCTGCTGCCTATTTGCCAAAGACATTTCTGAGCATCTCTCTGTTTTTGAACATGTTGCTACAATGTGAGTCACAGGGACCAGAGAACTTAAAGAAAGCAGTATATTTTGAGCAATGGCTCTGTTAGAGGAGTGTCACAAATGAGTGTGTTAGGTTGTTCAAGGAATCACTGGCAAAGGCATAGGTAAAAGCAGATTTAATACAAAAGTGACAAAATTCATTGGCAAAGTTCACTCTACTACCTACTAGACAGTTAGAGCACACAGAGAAAAATCAGACAAAAATCTAAATCAATCAATCTAAAAATTAAATTGACCTAAAATTACATACAGAGATTGGGGATGAAAAAAGGGTAAGGATGGGAAGAGGTAAGGATTAAAAGGAATAAGGGAGACACTTCCATTTAGTCACAAGGTTCAGAGTGGGCTCCTTTGCCAAACTGAGCCCTGAATTTGACCAGTGGTTTAGGTCTGAAGGTTTTAACAGCATTTAACAGCACTCAACAGCACTCAAGTGACAGCCAGATTTAAAGAATTTAATTTAAACAAATCTATAGGCTTTACTACAAGCACAACCAAGCACAACAGAACTCACAGGTCTAACTTAGTTACAAATCTAACATATTTGAGAAGCTAAGAGAGCAGCATTCACATTACATTTGCTACAGCATATACACACTTGCACGCATACAGACATAAAGGAGTTACAAGGTTACCTGTGAAAAATTCCCTCAAGTTCAGTGAAATACTCACAGTGGATGCCTTGGCACCTTCTTATCAGATGAAGGGCTGAGCCTCAATGAGTGGGGGTTACCAGCATTTGGTGGCATTCTCCAAGTATGGCAAGCTGGAGTGCTTGTTTGCTCTGAGGTGCCCACTCGGAGGTTTCTGGTCATGGCTCAAGTGGTTCAGGGAAGTTCAAAGGGTCTCACTTGGGACCACCTTTTACAGGGCGTCTAAGAGAGTTGGCTTTAGTCATAGTAATTTTCCACGTCAAGGCTGAGGCCTAATGAGCATTTCTGAAAACACAGTGCAGCTCGAGGAGGCAGCAGGGGGGATGCACCATCACAAAGAGACAGGTTATCTTTTGAAACTCAAGTCAGGGTGGGTACACTAAGAGGGTGGGGAAACAGGAGAGGCAGTTTGGAAATAGATTCAAAAGCAGGATTGACAGTTACTCAAAGAAATTCACAGGCAGCAAGACATTGGAAATATCAGAAATGGAAAATTCTATGGGAATAAGATATTTAACCAGAGCAACATTTTAGCCCATAAGGACAGAGAAGCAAGTGGTGAGGAGAACCCTCTACCTACAAAGAAGAAGGAGAAAGATGTGAATGGCTTGTAGAGAAAAGAGACTGCAAACATATTTTTCTTGTATCTTCATTTTCTTTAATGTCCAGCTATTAAAGTCTGACAAGAGTTCTTACACTTGCCTGCTCACTAATAAAAAGAACCCAATGGTAATTGTGCATCCTAAGATTCATGTGAGTATAAATACTCATATCTTCTAACACTTTGTATTTCACTGTCATGAAGGCCAGAAAAATCTGATAGCAACAGATGAATGTTAAAAAGCAAAACTTAACCAAAACATGCTGTGACACGGAAATTTGTATAACACTATTAAAAAACTAAAAGGCAGGAATGTGCAATATATACTGAGTGATTTTGATCATAGAATAATTTCTCAGAAATAGAAATGGGACCACAAATAACTGTAGTGTTGCCTGCTATTACTGACAACATACAACAGACATTTGCATCAGAGTTGGAGGAAAACTATTAGATCATAATTCTCACTCTGTAGATGGAATAAACCATCTTCTGCTGAAGAACTTCATAGATATTAAAAAGATGACCTTCTATCATCTGAGACTCATCCCTAAAAGCTACCAATTACACCAAACACACCCTGAAATAATTTTAGTGTATCTGTTGAAAATCACAATGAAAATGCTGCATGGAGAGAGTTGTATTTATAGCTATTTATAGGAGGTCTATCACAGCATTATTACTTAGAAACTTGCACACACCAAAATAATCTCAAAATGTCCCTTTAATTTTTCATTTAGAATAAATTATACTTAAAGACAGGTCTTTGCATCTTTTAAGGACATTTCCTCTGAAAATGGTTATAAATTTGGATATTCATTCATCAACACATTCAACTTGGAGTGAGATAAACAGAGAATTTGCCTTCCAGGCAAAGTAATTAAGTGTGCTTTGTACTTGTAAATACAGTAGAAATTGAAAAAGTTAAGAAGTTGGCCTCTAAGGAGAAAGTTTATACAGATGGATAACTTTGAAATTTCTCTGTGATCTAACCAAGCCAATTTTTCACTCATACATCAAATGTGACAGCTGCAAACTTTCAAGACAACACAAGTCTCTGAATTTTTTTCAGTACAGGTTAAGAAAAGAGTACAAGATAATGTACCAGAAAAGGCTAGGTTGACTGCAGGAGATCTTGAGTTTCCCTCCACAAAAATTCACAGATTCATAGAATAGTTTAGGTTGGAAGGGTTGTTAAAGATAATCTCATTCCAAACTCCTCTGCCATGTGCCAGGGCACCATCCAAGGGCAGAGATACCTTCCACTTGACCAGGTTGCTCAAAGCCCCACCCAACCTTGCCTTGAATACTTCCAGAGATGGGGCACCCACAACTTCTCAGGGTAACTTGCTCCAGTGCCTTGCTACCTACTCAGTAAAGAATTTCTCCCTAATAAGTGATCCAAAGCTACACTCTCCAGTTTAAAGCCATTCCCCTTGTTCTATCAATACATGCCCTTGTACAAGTTCCTCTTCAGCTCCTGTACCTTTAAGTACTGGAAGGTGTCAATAATGTTTCCTCTCTCTAAAACTGTTCCTACTATATCAAAAAATTATTTATTTTTTTCAGAATGTCATCACATGAAAAAGTAGAAGTGGAATTCTATGACTTGCAGTTCCATCACTCTCAGTCATGCAAGTCAATGGCCAGACATGTTTTTGGGGGTTTTTTAGTGAGTTACAATTGTTAGTACAAATTTATCTGCAAAATTACAGTACTACCAGGCCATACAATTAAAAAGCTCCTAGCTTTTCTCAAGCCAAAGATGGCCTCATCTACTTCAATACTGAGTATTATCTTAGAATTTTAGCTAGCTTAGGACAAAGGACAAAGGTAAGGCATTAGAAAAGTACGTTTGTGAACTCTAGGAAAGGACAGAACCTTCCCATAACTGCTAGAACAAGTATGACCAGAAAAGGTGGGGAACTAATGACTGGGAAAAGCTCACATAAATGCAATTATGAAGCTACGACTTTTCATGCCATTTCATAGATGTTTTGGTACTGAGAATTACCTTAAACAAATACAACCATGACAAACCTTAAGACCTTCACTGATCAGTGCACTGTAAGATACAGCTATCATCAAACCCAGTTGAATGGGCTTTTCAGTCACAGCTGGATAACCATCCTTAGATCTTCATCCTTCCTACATAATGTGAAAAGAAGTTGAGGGGAGTCATGGGACTTGCCTCACACAGGAAACCTAATTTTCATGATCTGGATCAGAAGTTATCTGAGCTTCAGCTGTCACTGCTGTCCCAGAGTATGCAGAATTAAGTCAATATTTTCCTACAGCATGTCCTTGTCATCACTCTGGCTCTTGAGGGATGGGTTCTCCCCATTCCTTATATAGTGGATTTTCAGTGGTGCCTTTGGCCAGACAGAGTGCCTTGCTGATCTGCTACCTGCTCCAAGTAGTTTATGTATTCTTTTGTTGTTTCTTTGTTGGTTTTTTTTCAGTTTCTTTACTGCAAGACTACACTGTTTGAGCAAGGAATGGAAATCAATCTATTTTCATACAGAGCTTGAGCAGAAAGATTCAATCACCATGTCTTGGATAGGACTTGGGGCTGAGATGCCTCACTTTTAAGGTCTCACTGAGTTTCATATATGAAAAGTGGGTGGCTCAGACCCCGCAGGCTTTGGTAGCTGGGGATCTTGAAAAGAGAGGTCAAGTACATCACTGATTTTTACTGCCCACAACCACAGCAGCAGTCTAGCAGTCACCACTAGAGAGTGCCCAGGACATGAGCTGTCTTAAAGCAGGGTTAAAGCTGTTCCTCTGTAGACAAAGACTCCACAGCTGCTCTGGGAATCAGTTCCAGTGCTTGACCACCCACTCAATACAATCTTTTCTTCTGTTCTTGTGCAATTGCCTGGATTGCAGTGTGTGCCCACAGCCTCTTGTTCTGCGGCACTGGGCACCAGTGAGAACAGGCTAGTTCCGTTTCCTTTACTCCCCCATCAGGTAGTTAAGAGACATGGATAGGAAGCCCTTGATTCAATAACAGTGCTGCAATGCTTGCCCCCGTGAGCTGAAATTACTTTACACTCAGTAGCTCAGACTTTGAGATGCCTGACTTTTGAGACAGGCCTGTAACTTCAGTCACCACCAGTGACTTTCCAGTATTCCTAACTTATCTGTGAATGAAGAGTAGGATATGTTCCATAAACATCACAGGTAAACTGGTGTTTGAAATAAAATACTTTATATTATTCACACAGCACATATTATGAAATCACTTGATACAAGAATAGATGACACCCAAAATTTTATTGCCTTGTCAGATGTAAAAATTTATTTATGCTATTTATCAAGTGTTTGAATTTACACCAAAGACAATACTTCAACTTCAGGTCCAATTGTTCATCAGTAAGCCCTACATCAGAATACTCTTGACTCTTCCAATGACAATTTTTACAAGACGGCTTAGAACAGCAGAATTTCATATATAATGGCCAACTTCACAAGCCTGAGGGTCACTACCTCATCACTACTTCATTGCTGAGCATAACCCACAAAACAGAGGAAGCCTTAAAGCCATTTTAATCCCCAAACATTATCACTACTGCACTCAGAGCATTTAAATCACATTGCCCTGAATTAATAACACCAAACATTACGGCTAGTCTTAAAGATTTACCACATCTTCCCCTAATACAATGACTTTTTTTTTTTTAAATATTACAAGAGAACTGTGCATCACAACAAATGCAAAACACACAATCATCCATTTGGCTTGGTTTTACAATAAAAATAAGGTCAGTAATCTGTTAACTTAATCTCTTTTGTTGTGCTCCTTTTCCCTCTCTTCTCACTTAGGAAACTACACTAGACCAGGCAGTTATATTAGCACTGAGGTAGCATATTTCAACTGAACAGAATAACAGATCTGCTACTGTGCCTCCTCTCCTTTAAAGCACAAAAAAAAAAAAAAATCCCCACAGTTTTTCAACTTCTTTGGAGAAGACAGGCATACAGCTCATTTCACAGCCACTCCATTTTGAATTCAAAGCACAAAGAGTCTCTGAATGGTAGATACATTATACCAGCTAAAACAAAAGAGAAAATATACAAGCACAAGGAACTATGAAAGTTTTATTAGCACTAGGGTTACATTTTAGCTATGTTGTTCCCTATTATGAAATGTATCTTTACAGTCCCTGAAATTTAATTTCAAAGACCAGGATCCTGAAAAAGGGCAACTGTGCCTCTGTTGTTCTAAATGATTTTCACACCACATGCAGAAAGGGCCAAATAATTGCAACAAAACCAAAAGAAATCAAATAGACTTGATATAAAGTCAACAGGAATTAACAACATGAGTATATTACAAGAATCAAAGTTAAGGCAAAAGCTATAACCTGAAGGAACCAAAGATATATGCCTGAATGAACTGAGAGCACTTTTCATTTATTTAAAAGTTAAAGCTGGGATATCCTTACATATAATTAAAAAAAAAACCAAACAAAAAAAAAACAAAACAAAAAAAACCCACACCAAAACCAAAACCAAAAAACAAACAAACAAAACAAAACAAAAACAAACAAACAAACAAAAAAACCCCAACCAAACCCCCCCCAAAAAAAAAAAATCACTGCAAGAGTAGAAACTTAAGTTTCCTAACAAATTGAGAGTAACAGTATCTCAGCTTTGCCCTTCTACCTTCAAAAGACTAAGCAGAAGTCAACTGTACTCTAGACTGCAGCCTTAACATCTAGACTATTTACTATAATAACCTTCACAGACACACCTGTGTATTTAGGGGGAATAATAAACAGTGATCCTAAAGAACAGTAGTAATTTCCTGCTCTGCATGCCATGCTGGTACACACAGCCTAGTAAAACTGTCGCATGGTACACAATACTCACTCAGCCCCAGGCTGGATCTTTGAATTCTCCCCTCCACCTTTCATACAGGAAAAGCAAAAATTTTACTGCAGTTAAAACCCCTTGAGTCAACTACATGCAAAGGGGAAATTGGGTTTTAATACCTTGGAAAGCAGATTGAGAACATAACTAAGCTGACTGCTAAACAAACTCCCAAGAAAACACCTAAATAGCTGAGGGAAAATGTGTAAGTTATAATGACCAATTCAAGCTGTTTATGGAGGTGTTAATGTTAACCTTTCAAGTAACCCAAGATGCACTCCAACACCTGTTATTAAAAATTTAAGGCTTTTATGAACACCCTCTTACATACAAA
Organism: Scytalopus superciliaris; assembly: GCA_013400415.1. Lineage (NCBI taxonomy): Eukaryota > Metazoa > Chordata > Aves > Passeriformes > Rhinocryptidae > Scytalopus > Scytalopus superciliaris. The sequence continues at coordinate 103,391 of VXBX01005277.1, forward strand.
AGGAGTAACAAACAGAATGAACTTGTTTACAGTAAATACAAACATCTGAAAAATCTCTGAAACCTGTTTATACAAATACTAATAAATTCTTTAATATTTTGTACAACTAGAAGGTGCACAGATTGGCATTCAAGCAGTCAATGCTGGCAAACATTTGTCAGACAATAACATGATTTACTTGGACAACAATATAGTTTAAAATGCCATAAATTAAAAAATAAGTTAGTTCACATTTTTTTCCCCAGCTTTTATGTACATCTTAGTCTTTAGCGAGATCGTGTAGCCTTCTTCAGAAGCTCAAGGTCTTTCCTTCGGCTTTTGATTGCTCTGGCACAGCCATACTCTTCCAGTTGTAAAGGAATATACTTTTCTATCTGAACGAGCCCATGCCCAGCAGGACCAGTAAACAGCTTAATCCAGGATGGCTTAAAGTTTCCCCTGAAGCCCAGGAAGGCCAGGCTTCCTGCAACAAAAACAGTTCAGCATTACCAAACCAGCCAAGCTCATTGAAGCACAATACATGGCTGGTTAGAAAGCAAAGGGAATGTTCTTCCAGAATTCTCTCCTCCACATGATTCAGGACATTAGTGTACTCTCAAGTTACCCATCTACCTCACAAGGAAATATTGCTTTGCAATTTGCAATTTCCTTTTTCAATATTAAAAATTGAAAATACTTTTTCAGTATTAAATACTCTGAAATCTTAATATGAAAACACAGCTAATGGACTTTTGTATAACCTGCTTTCTGAGACACAACTTGTTACCAATACTCTGAATAGACGAGAGCTACCCCATGTGGCTTATAAAGTCAAAACACCTTATCCCTCAAAACACCCAAGAGTTTCTAATTTCTAGCTTCAAATTTTGTTAGAACAGGAAATACTAGTCAGGCACAGGAGATTGCTTAAAAACAGATTAGCTGGGTGAAGCACAAAATACAGGCTTTAGGAAAAAGGTATAGGATTCTTTTTGTATAATCCACAGGCACAAAGAAATGCTGCTCATTTCTCTGTTTCTCCTCCACACAACACCCTTTGGGACAAGGGGAAGGTTTTCTACTCCACCCATAAGATGTTCCTCCCCCTCTCAGCATGTGCTGACATGCAGCAGCCCACACCAGTGCAAACTGGCAACCACTCTTCACCAGCTGCATACTTTACACACACCCCATGAGAAACCCACCATGCCAACATAAACACACAGACCAAGCTGGTGTCAGAGAAAATACGCAAATTTCCACCAACCATTGCTCTGAAGATAAGGTGGTTTTGCTGTCCCCAGGGACATTAAGGCTTCTGCTAAATTATTAGGAATTGTTAAGTCACCTCTTGTGCTCAGTAGAACAATGGACCTGCAGCAGGAACAGTGAAGAGACAGCAGTTACTATAAACACAACACTTTTTTTAATATTCCGCTACATGCTTTTACAGCTAGCTGGCCTCATAGTCCACTTCTTTAAGAGTACTCATGACATGGAAATAGTCAACCCTTTCTGAAAGCAGTACTTAAAATTTTTCATTTTTAAACTGACCTTTATATATCACCTCAACATCACTGAAACGTGGTATTTAAATACAGTTTAATATTTTGTATCAAAGCCCCAAGTTTAGATATTGATCCCTAATTAGCACATTAGAATGGTGAGGTTTTTTCTGACACTAACCCTTTATCTTTAATGATAAGCAATTTTCTCCCTATGAGGAGAGAACAGTCTGATATCTTTCATATAGTTCTTGCCAATGTCCTTATTAAACAAAAGTTCTCTTGTTTTAAGCAAGGAAGTGTTATTATGATGTTTAGTTATAGAAAACCATTTTTAAGGTGAAAGGCAACACCAGAGAGTCAAAAATGTTCAAAATTTGCTTTATTTTCTTAAATAAAGCTAAATTGTCCATTAAAATGCTCCATTTCCCCTTTTCCCTCAGCCTAGATACCTGTCTTGCTCACTTTCAGTGCTCCTATATTGACATCATTATTTAAATCCTCATCACAGAGCAGAGCTAGAGCCTACAGGTCTCACTGGAAATAAATAGTCATTACATATACCTTTGTGGAATTCCAGATTTTAAATATCCATCTACACGCTTAATGTCTGCTTCAGAAAATAATTTGTTTCCCAACACCGTGCCAGTGCAGGCATCTACTGTAACAACAAGTATACCATTATCCTTGAAGGAAAACATGGTGTTATTGACCTGAATGGGAGGAAAAAGAGAAAGAAAAGAACTTTTTCTTCCTTTCTTAAAGTTAATATGAATCAAACAGCAATTCTACTGCACTCAGTGTTAATATTATTCTAGTTTAGACACAGTAGTGTACTAATTTCCTCACAAATACTTGCTTCTCTCTAACATCCCTTCAGTTTTCCCCTTGAGAGGATGCCGGTAGTGGGACATGGCATGGTAGCCTTAAGTCCCTGGCTTCTACAGGGGTATTGCACATTTCAGGTGACTTAATACTTGCCTCGGCCATTGCTCCTGCTTCAGGAACCTAAAATTCAGATTCTGAACTGTCTGGACTTCCTGACAACAATATAGTTAACTGGTACCTGTAACAGCCCAGTTCCAGACCAGTTTTTTTCTACTGAATCCTCTTACTGCTCTGGAGACGGCACAGACGTTCCTGTAGAAGTTTGCAGCTGCTAAGGTTATGCTGCTCAAATGCCATTTGTCTGCCTGGATAACTGCAGATTCAACCAAGCCAACACACTGACACTAGAGAATGAAAGGCTCATGCAGACTGAACTCTGTCATGCACGATTGTCTGCAAATGCTATTTCAGCATCATGTGCAAGTCTCCTTCAGAATCTGAATGGAAAAGCCAAAGTAAACTACTTTTTACACAGTGTCATATTCACTAGGCTTTTTGGGGACACACCAGAACAAATACAGAAATCTCTATGGATTCTTCAGGAACTACCATTTTGAGGATTTTAGCAAAGTTTAGTGGCTTGCATGACCCATTCCATTAATTTGCTAATCTGTTAGCACAAGGACAAGTTCAACAACATGGATTTAACTAAGAGGTTGTTAGGGTGTGTTGTTTTTCTGTTTCCAAAGCCAGCCATAAAGGTATACCCACTCAGATTTAAACATGAAACTAAACATTTTAAAGTCCCCCTTACTGGTGCATTTTTCTCTCCAGCAGAAAAAGATTCACATACTAAATGGAACTTTGAAGGCTCACTTTCTGAGGTTAAAATATCAGCTTTTTGACTGGTTTTTAAACAGTGAACCAATCTTTTCATTCAAGTGAAGAAAACTGAGGTCAGCATTATGTAGAGCTGTACAGCTGTTACAATATTAATGATATTTAAGAAGTAAACCATAAAGAACACTTACAGATATAAATGATTCCTGACCTCTGCTTGTCTCTTTTTCATCACATGAATTAATCTGCACAAGGAGGTAGTTTTTATGAGGATCACTGGTGAATACCACCTGGATATCAAACAAAACAGATAAGTAAGCATATTGCTGTATCTTCAACACTTTATCATGCCAGTTTACAACAGATGGCTTATGCTCCAAAGCAAATGCATCCATTTGTCAGTGGCCTTATTTATGGTACTAGTAATGCTAATAAATACAATTATATACATTGCAGTTTATTTTATCCCTTAACTTCGGTATCTTTTTCAGCTTGTATAACTGAAGCAGATAATGCAATTTCAAGGTCATTCTAATTAGCAAAGATCCAGAAAGACAGGAGGGAAGGTTGGCCGTGTAGATACCTGCAGCAAAGCTTTTCTACACCCTACACGAAGTACAGACAATACTGAAGTGCAAGACATCAGACCTACCTATGTCCCTTCTCTCTAGCACTTGGAAGTAGAGGTGAACAAAAGATGAAAAGAACAACATCTTTGTACTACAAAGGACTCCCTGCTTTGTGGCATACAGAGACATCGTGACCACTGCAAACTAGTAAATTCAGTACTCTGTGATGAAAGACGGAATTTTGGACTCAAAGTGAGTAGAGAGCATCACCAATTCTACAGTTCATGAAAAGTTTTGCTTATTTCATTTTACCTGAGTTGTGCCGCATTCTGTACATGGTACAGTACTTTTTTCTGGCATCTGCTTTATGATGGTTGGTCCTTGGTAGTACTTTGGGTAAGCTTTTGCCAGGCAGTTACTTATCCCTTTTGCTGAATCTTTGGTCACAATCTTGATCCTTTCACATCCCTGAGATGAGCAATAACTGTGACCATCCCTATTATATTTGGCTTGAAGAAATAAAAAAAGTAATCTACACAAAAAAGGGAAAAATAAATCTAAATTAACTGGTGGAAATATAGGTGTTTATATTAAACCTTAACAGCTATATTTCATGATTTTCAGAAGCAAAAAAACTACAGTACTCACCTCTGCACTGCTATCCAAACTTTTATGAAGTATTTACAGTTTATTAGAGTTAGGAAGTCTCTAGTAATACATTTGAAATTCCCAACAATTAAAGGAAACACCAATATGCATGCAGATGCTTTGCAAAGAACCAGTCCTCAAATCAGTGGCTTGCAGGATACAAAAACCAAACTGCAGAGAATAAATATTTTCCTTGATCCTAAGATCTTTGCAGACATGCAGCAGCAACTGGATATTCAGTTTCATGTACCAGCACTGGACAATGAAACTGTGCTATTGCAAATGCTGAGAAATGCAATTTAGGGTGTAATAGTCAGTAATGTTCACAGTACATTACTGGTAGTTCTTCTACCAGTAATGAGACTGGTAGTTCTATTAAATACTCAAATTATCACTGCAGCTCTTAGACAAGGCAACATAAATGTCTTTTCAAAAACTACACTCTTTGGCATATTTAGTACAGACAGACACAGAAGCAGACAGGAGAACAAATTAAAAATTTTAAGATAAATGCTTGCAAAACACACAAGTGATATACATAGGACTTAATTGATTGAAAGTTGACTGTGTCTTAAACCTCTCAGAAGGATCTCACTGGCCACTGTCAGACATACTTTTGAAAGAGAACTTATATTTAAGATCTTTTGAAGCAGCTGAAAACAGATCAGAATTTTCAGAAACACAATTTTTAAATATTCTTGGAAGAGACAGTTTCTTGGAAATGTCTAGAATGTTCAGTTTAACCAGAAGGCACAAATTTTCTTAGAGACTAAGAAAGTAACTCATGAAAGGCACTTCTCTACATCACACCAGATACCACATTTCCCCCAGATACGAGGTAGGAAATGTCACCAGCAACGGCAGTTCTCTTGAAAATTATTTCAGTAACAAACACTGTAATTTGGGGATGTAAAGACATATAAGGAGAAACCTTCTTTCAAAGAGGTTTTAGGCTCCATCACTACAGCTTTTCTCTTATGAAGGTCTCTCAATCAATTGCCTTTAACACTGTCAAACTGAACATTTTTAAGGTCAAACAACATCTTCTAGTAGGGTCAAGTTGCAAGGAGTTACCCAGTACTGTTGTCAAAGTAAAACTTCTTGTCTGATCGATTCTTTTCAAGCTCCGTCATTGAAGAGACAGGCATGTAGCGCTCTACCTTGCTTGACAGAGGAGATGACCGCCTTTGAAAGGTTTCCAAAACTATAACAAAATCTGTATTTGGTTGGTAACAAAGACCAACACGAATCCAGTCATTCCTAAAAACCAAAGTAAAATGTATGAGTCATTGCAGGAACCATTTAGATGTCAATACACACACAGCAAACAATTTAAAAACAAGAAACATGAACACAAAAGTTCTCAAACCCTCAATCAGAAGATTCTTCTTCCCCTGTACAAAAAGTCTTCTTTCCCTCTCTGCACAGTCTTCCATTAAATATTAAAGTAACTCTGATTCTGTCAGAATATATTTTATTTTACACTTCATAGACATTTAATAAGTTTATCTGACAAGCAAGTATGATAAACTATTCAGCTCCAATTCTGCTCAACATTTTGTACATTTTCTTCTCCAAAAGTTTTTTCTTAAAGATACTGTAGTGGACAAATATTTAACTTCATATGCAAGACTACTGACTAATCTCTTGCTTTTAATAGTTTGTATTTGTGACTATGAAAAAAAACCCCCTCAAGCTTTGGTCTTCTTGATAGTTGCAAACTCTCACAACACACTCATTGTGCAGGACGTAACTTCAGTATTGCCTTATGGATCAAAGACATGAAACAAGTAAACATACTTGTTGAAGTTAATGAGATATAGATAGGTGACGTTTGGAGCTTTTCCATTCCAATGTATTGTATAGCCCTTTTGGAGCATCACTACTGGCTGATATTGTTGAAAGGCAGCTCTCTGATTAATGCCTCGAAGAACCATGGGATTGGCTGGGTACTCATCTCGGATGATAGTCATGGAAAGATTCTGTCCATTCCAGGTTTGGACATAAACCTATATGATATTAAAGAGTATGAGAAGAAAGTGGAAGATTTGGACACTGTGCAAAAGGAAATGAAACAACGAAGAACAATCAATGCATAATTAACCAAAATGCTGCAACTTGGTATTCTGAGTTACATGATACACAAATATCTCCTGAATAGAAGTCCTGCTTGAAAAACTATTGTAGATTTTGCCCTTTTTTGCAGACAAAAAAGAGGAGGGAGGAGAAGGAACTAAAAAAAATCAGCTATGACACTTGACCACATAGACCAGAAACCAAATGCAAATCAAACCTGTGGGACTTGTATTCAGAAGATGGTATTTAACATCTTCAGAAAACAAACCAACCAAACAAAACACTTAAAATCCACTCTGAAAAAAACCCAATAAAACTCAAGTGGAATTCAACACCTCCAATGCAAAAATGTTTTAGCAGATAGGGCTGCAACATACAACTTTTGGCAAGCATACTTTTACCTTGCAGCATCTAATACTATACTCCCAGTCCACATGCTGAAGGGAACATGATAAATACCCAACTGGCTGAAAAATGTAACATACGTAAATGTACTTCAAAGAGCAAAAAAATTCTGAAATCCAAAGATAGGTAATTTTTTATTTGTTATACTACCCTTGACCCCACAAATACTTCATATTGTAGATTTGCCCCAAACAGAAAGCTGAGAGTACTAGCCTGTGCATAGTTTCCACTGCAAACTACTCCATTCCATTCTGTAAAATTAATGCACTTGGGGTGTTGAATCAAGTAATTATCCATTCTGCCCACATAGGTATCCTTGTAGTCAGTCACTGAACCATCCAGATCATGAAATATTGAGTTCTTGTCACCATCCAGATCTCCTTCTTCAAACCAGGGACCAGGCTTTCCAAAGAAGGCTTTCAAAGAAACCTGACAACAATTAAAATTTTAATTTTTTTTCCACAGGTGAAGCACAGAATAACATTTGCACACCTGCAGATACACAGAAATCTGACAAAGCTGATTAAAAACCTTGCGATAAAGACTGTGGAATCTTGCAAAACAGACATGTTGTTTCTAGTAATAGGGTCAGGCCAGCTCTTGCTTCTGAACTGTGTTAATATTTGCAACTGAAAATTCATTACTAAGGAGATACCTAACCTTACAAAATCTTACCAAAACCTCCCTTTCAGTTTTACCATACGCAACGAATCATTTATTGTAACATATCTTGCATCTCTGTTGTATTGGAGTTTTTTGCTCAGGAGACAAAGGATACACCTTGGGGTGACTGTGAACCAAGAGAGAAACTCTGGAATATGGATGCATGGGAAAAATGACTTAGGGTCCTCATCTCTTATTTTAAACACAAGAAGAAGAAAAGAAAACAATTTAAAAGACTATAGAAAAACTTGTAATAAACTTACGTTTGGACCAAACTTCACAAGAGAAATATTATTTTTTGGTGTCATCTGCCATGGATTTTTCATCAAGAATCCAACTGCACTGGTAAATCTGTCTGGAGTTGTCATAAAGTTTTTGAAGGTGCACTTGGTAAGGTGAATAGGTCCATCATAAATTTGAAAGCCTCTGATTGGAAATGTCCTGTTGACGCAAGCAAATATTTATACCATCCTGTAACAAAACCCATAATATGCTTGAATCTGTGTCATAAATACATTTCCTCTCAGAGTAATCAAGAAAGCAACATTAAGAGAATGACTTGCAAGATAGATAGAAAAGGAAATATTGTTTCTGTACTTCTCTAATGAGTCCAAAAATCCCCCATTTTTAAACCTTCCTGTTAGAAGAGCTATCACGGCCCATTTGCAAATATGCCCTTTTTCCAATATAAGAAATACAGCAGGAAAAAATGTTCTTTGACTGATCATGGCAAGTGGGAGAACTGACTGTAGTCTGGTGGAAAGCAAATGTCACTTCTAACTTGAGGAAGGAAGATGCAGAGAATGGCAGGCTGGTAAGCCTCAGCTTGATCCCCAGGAAAGTAATGGAGCAGCTAATCCTGGAAACCATTTTCAGTCATCAGGAATAATGAATATAGTTCCACCAAGAAGTCATGCTTGACCAACTTGATAGATTTATGTGATGAAATGACTGGCCTGGTAGCTGGGGGTAGAGAAGTGCATGAGGTCTACCAAAACTTCAGTGACCCGACACTGTATCCCAAGATCCTCATGAAGTATGGGCTGTATGAGAGGACAGTGATATGGACTGAAAACCAGCTGAATGGTTGGGTGTAGAAGGGGATGGCACAAAGTCTACTTGAAGGCCAGTAACTGGTGGTGTACTCCAGGGGTTAATACTGAATCCAGTCTTGTTCAGCATCTTCATTAGTGATCTGGATGATAAGGCCAAGTACAGTCTCAGCAAACTGACACCTATAGTGTTTGTTCCCAGTACAGAGACAGATATGGAGATAATGGAGAGTCCAACAAAGGATGACAAAAATGTTAAGTCCATGCAGTGTCTCCCATAAGAGGAAAGACTGTGAGACCTCACGTTGTTCAACTTGGAGCAGAGAAGGCTCAGGCAGGAATTTCAATGTATAACATCATCTCAAGGGAAGGTGCAAAGAAGACGGAACCAGGCTCCTCCCAGTGACAGGACAAAAGGAAACAAGCACAAGATGAGAAACAGGAGCTTCCTCCTAAACACCAGGTTAAACTTTTTCACCATGAGTGTGACTGAACATAGGCACAAGCTGCCGAGGGAAGCTGTTGAGAATCCATCTTTGGAGGTACCCTAAAGCCACTGAACATGGCCCTGGAACACCAACTCTAGGTGACACATCTTGAGCAGGGGAGTTGGACAAGATGACTTCCAAAGGTCCTTTCCAGCCTCAGTTGTTCTGTGATTCCTCTCAATAGACTGAATGCCTTATAAATCATTGCCACATTAACTTCTTTCCTTTAAATGGCTAAGCAGCAAAAACCCAGGATGGCCTAGACTTACCTGACCAAAGTTCTGGTTTTGGCCAAGGACATGAGAGGAGGGTCTGGAGCCTTGTGGGCATGGCCAGGATACTGCACTATTTGCTATCTTTTGTCATAGCTGGGGGGCAGGGGAAAGGGATTCTCCCTTGCTTCTCTTTTTGTGGGGGAGCAAGTGGTGAGTGGAGCCATGGAGTAATGCTGGTCCTGACCAGAGGGTTTGTCTGCTATTGTTTTTCATTTCTCAGGCTTGAGGGCACAACGTGGCATGGATGGTCTGTTGGCCATTTTGTTCTTTGTCTCAGGAGCCACATGGCTCTGTGTCAGTCGATAAGCATTTTTTGTATGTGAATCACTCTCTTTTTGTATATTTTTGCTATTAATATTGCTGCTGTAACTGTTTGTTTTCTTATCTCATTGTTGTTTCCAGTAAATTGTTCTTAACTCAGGATGTCTGCTATTGTCTCTCTCACCTGAGGGGTGGAGGTGGGTAGAAGGGAAGTGGCTGTGTAGGGCTTAATCTTCAGCCACAGGTTTTAATTGGCACCGAACGTGGGGCATGAAGGGTTGAGATAACAACAAACCTACCAAGCGCAGGTTGGAAACAAATTTGACCTAAGCATTTGTGTATCAGACACAATGCTGCCTGGTTTGTTCATGTGGGTGTGGTACCTAACACTATGTTCCCAGATGTGCTCCTTGCGATTATATTTTTCAGAATAGGGAGAGGGATCGCGATCGATTTGTTGCTGTGCTGGGGGATGCAAGTATAGTATAAGATAACATCAAGGGCAGTGAGGGTCATTTGGGATGTGTATTCAGTGTTGCTCTCCTGCCCTGGAGGATTAATAATCATACCCAGCCTCTGTGGGAACAGGGGAGGATGATTTTCCCAGTCTTTCAATTCCTTTTTCTCCTTCAGGCTGTTACAATAGCTTTTGAGAATTCTGAATTCCCTTTGCATGTTTTAATTGCTAGGTTGGCCAGGCCTCCTTAGCATGGTCCACACCATGTTTAGAGTCAAGAAAGACATTTCTAGGAAGATTGATCAGAAATCTGCCCAAGCATGGACAGTCACGAGTGGCATGGAACGTGGGAGAAAACTNGGAGCCATGGAGTAATGCTGGTCCTGACCAGAGGGTTTGTCTGCTATTGTTTTTCATTTCTCAGGCTTGAGGGCACAACGTGGCATGGATGGTCTGTTGGCCATTTTGTTCTTTGTCTCAGGAGCCACATGGCTCTGTGTCAGTCGATAAGCATTTTTTGTATGTGAATCACTCTCTTTTTGTATATTTTTGCTATTAATATTGCTGCTGTAACTGTTTGTTTTCTTATCTCATTGTTGTTTCCAGTAAATTGTTCTTAACTCAGGATGTCTGCTATTGTCTCTCTCACCTGAGGGGTGGAGGTGGGTAGAAGGGAAGTGGCTGTGTAGGGCTTAATCTTCAGCCACAGGTTTTAATTGGCACCGAACGTGGGGCATGAAGGGTTGAGATAACAACAAACCTACCAAGCGCAGGTTGGAAACAAATTTGACCTAAGCATTTGTGTATCAGACACAATGCTGCCTGGTTTGTTCATGTGGGTGTGGTACCTAACACTATGTTCCCAGATGTGCTCCTTGCGATTATATTTTTCAGAATAGGGAGAGGGATCGCGATCGATTTGTTGCTGTGCTGGGGGATGCAAGTATAGTATAAGATAACATCAAGGGCAGTGAGGGTCATTTGGGATGTGTATTCAGTGTTGCTCTCCTGCCCTGGAGGATTAATAATCATACCCAGCCTCTGTGGGAACAGGGGAGGATGATTTTCCCAGTCTTTCAATTCCTTTTTCTCCTTCAGGCTGTTACAATAGCTTTTGAGAATTCTGAATTCCCTTTGCATGTTTTAATTGCTAGGTTGGCCAGGCCTCCTTAGCATGGTCCACACCATGTTTAGAGTCAAGAAAGACATTTCTAGGAAGATTGATCAGAAATCTGCCCAAGCATGGACAGTCACGAGTGGCATGGAACGTGGGAGAAAACTGGCCAGCTTTTGAAGGATTATTCTGCTCCAATGGTTTGGAAGTTCACCCCTGAACAACTACAGGACCCTGTTAAAGTGAACAGAACATTTGCAAGGCGAATGCTGTGGAAACTCCAGAGAGCAGCAACTTACTGCAGTGTGCTGGGCCCTGGCTACTCTTTACTGGACACAGTTCAATGCTAAATGGACCCCCAGGGGCACAAGGAGGAAAACAGATTAGCAAGGCATCATGACCACTCAAACTGTAGCTGAAACAGAAGAACAACCTGTGCCAGCAGCAGTCACCCATAACAGGAAAAGAAATCCAAGACTAAATCAGTTGTCTTTGCGACAGATCAAGAGAGTAGGGCCCTCACAAGAGAAGGAAGAGGTAGGGCCAGAAATAATCACTTGATCCCCGTTCCCAGAGGAACTGCAAGATATGTGAAAAGGTTTCAGCTGCCAGTGGGGTGAGCCGCAGGTGACTTAGGCTGCTCCAGTTATGGGATATCATGGCCCATGATATGCAACTAGATGGCAGTGAAGCCAAGCAACTGGGATCCCTGTCCCAGGATGTGGGCATTGCCAAGGGGACTGGGAAGAGGACAGAAACTCTCAGCCTCTGGAGGCAGCTCCTGTCAAGTGTGAGGGAGCAGTATTCTCTCAAGGATGATCTAGCAGTGCACCCAAGCAGATGAAATGCCATGGAGAAAGGTATCCGGTACCTGAGAGAGTTAGCTGTGCTGGAGATAATCTATAGGGATTCAAATAATGAGTGACTGCTGATCCAGATGTAGATCCAGATGAGGTCCAGTCTACACAATCCATGTGGCAGAAGTTTGTATGGAGCATGCCATCATCATTCATCAACTCACTGGCATTGATGTCAATGAAAGAAGGAGAAGAAACAGTGTTTCAGGGGCCCAACTACAGCACTATGAAGATCATCTTTTACCCTCCCTGCCATTTTTGGATGTGGAAAGACTGCCCATAACTGTGGAACAGATTGAAAAGACTTGAGCAAGTTAGAGAGGCATTGTCCCATTCCCTGTCAGTACGGACCAGAGTCTCTACTATCAGGAGCAAGTGCTCCCCTGCTCAAGAGAGAGTCTATGCACCGAGAGGTAATCTGTGGTTTTACCTGCATGACCATGGAGAGGACATAAGGAATGGGATGGAAAACCCTCCTCCTCTGCCTAGCAGCATGGGTGCTTAAGTTGAGAAAAAGAACAACCACTGTAGGGTAAATGTTACATGTTTCCAGTGGGCCAGTCCTCAGACAGAATAGGAGGGATGATGTCACTTCTGATTCTTTTGAAGGGATCTACAGTTCGTATTTACAAAAAGTGAGAATTGAGCATGATGGTCAGAACTAGAGGGGCTCTTCCTCCAGCCAGGTGGGGGAAAGGGACAATCAGATCTACCGGATCTGATGGCCTGGCCAGTCAGACCCACAAGAGTATAAGGCTTTAGTTGACAGCAGTGAACAATGTTCCTTGATGCCAGCAAGATATGTAGGGGTAGAATTCATCTCTATTTCTGGGGTGACAGGGATTTGAAGAGCTGACTGTACTGGAAGCTGAAGTGAGTCTGACTGGGGATGAGTGGTACAGATTACCTCAGAAGAGGATATTCCAAGGATTCAAAAGGCATTATTCGGCTTTTGGGACAGCTGCTGTGAAGACAGAGGAAATTAGACAGCTGAATACCTTGCCTGGTTTCTCAGAGGACCCTTCTGCTGTGGGACTGCTGAGGGTGGAAAGAACAAGAGGTACTGACTGATTGCACAACAGTGCACTGTCAGTAACACTGCACCAGTTGGGACTCTGTGACGCCCACCCATGAGATGATTTGTGAACTGGAGAGCCAGAGAATGGTCAGCAAGACTCGACCATCCTTTAATAGTCCCATATGGCCAATGCCTGAGTCCAGTGGACAGTGGAGCTTGACAGCAGCATATCA
>VXBX01005277.1:116696-155353 GCA_013400415.1 Scytalopus superciliaris
TATGTAGGGGTAGAATTCATCTCTATTTCTGGGGTGACAGGGATTTGAAGAGCTGACTGTACTGGAAGCTGAAGTGAGTCTGACTGGGGATGAGTGGTACAGATTACCTCAGAAGAGGATATTCCAAGGATTCAAAAGGCATTATTCGGCTTTTGGGACAGCTGCTGTGAAGACAGAGGAAATTAGACAGCTGAATACCTTGCCTGGTTTCTCAGAGGACCCTTCTGCTGTGGGACTGCTGAGGGTGGAAAGAACAAGAGGTACTGACTGATTGCACAACAGTGCACTGTCAGTAACACTGCACCAGTTGGGACTCTGTGACGCCCACCCATGAGATGATTTGTGAACTGGAGAGCCAGAGAATGGTCAGCAAGACTCGACCATCCTTTAATAGTCCCATATGGCCAATGCCTGAGTCCAGTGGACAGTGGAGATTGACAGCAGACTATCATGGCCTGAGGGAAGTCACACCACCGAGTGCCACATTGAAAGCAACAGGTGGGGGAACCTTCAGACATTGGGATCTACATTTAACAAACGGCACCTGATTAGTTATCACTAGAGGCTCTACCAATCAAGCTGACCCTGCCCAAACAAAACCTCCACATACTACAGAAGGGGGTAAAACTCCCATGGTGCATATGAGGAGCGTGTTAGGGAGAACAGTGTAGCTTAGCCCTGCCTTAAGCAAAGGCAGAATCATCCATAGGACTGTTTTTGTTCAAGGACCTGGATGCACTTGGTAGATAACACAGAGGGACAGGGGAGCACAATCTCCTTCAGGAGATTTGATTTTTGGGTGAAAACAGTCTGTAGTGTTGAATTGTACAATACTGGTTGCTGAATGACACTGCCACTGTATGATACAGCTACCCTGGACATTGAGAATGAACTGCTCCAGATACACTAGTCACGATCATGTCAAACAGCTGATAGCACACCAGTCCCCCTGCCCTGAAAAACATCTAGGATAGACAGAACCTACAGTAATGGATTAAATGAACTCAACAGACATCTTGGAGGGACAGCCATGGACAACAGAAGTGATACGTGTGCTTGCGTATATTTTGAAATAGAGAGATAGACAGAGAGATGTATATAATGTGAAGGAGTAGAGTCTAGGCACGACATAGATGGTATAGAGATAGATGGTAGATAACGTCCTGGTTTTGGCCAAAGACACAAGTGGGTAGAGCCTGGAGCCATGTGGGTGTGGCCAAGACATTGTGCTATTTCATACCATCTTACATCATGTCCGGAGGGCAGGGGAAAGGGACTCACTTCCCAGAAATGGGGGGGGGTTGGGGGAGGTGTTCCTTTTTCCAGCAGAGCAAGTGGCAAACAGAATGGTGGAGTAATATTGGTCCCAACCAGAGGGTGTATCCACTATTGTTTTTTATTGTCTTGGGCTTGGGGGAAAAACATGGGCATGGATGTTCTGTTGGCCATTTTCTTCTTTGTCTTGGTAGCCATGTGGGGCCAGGTCAGGTCAGTCAGTGAGCATTTTTTTTTATAGGTAAATCACTCTCTTTCTGTATATTTTGATATTAATATTATTGCTGTTACTGTTCATTTTCTTATTTCATTGCTGTTTCCAGTATATTATGGAATACACGTCTGCCTTTTGCCTCTCTCACCTGAAGGGGTGAGAGGAGTGAAGCAGCTGCATGGGGCTTAATTTCCAACCAGGTTTAAGCCACAAGTCTTCTTTTGTCAAGAGTAGGAATTGACCCTATGTTAAACAAGTCCCAGAGAAAGTCAATGAGAAAAGGATCATGGTCACAGACTGTGATTTGTTACAGACAGATTGCAGTCTCTAGTCCTAAACTGATCCATGAAATTCTTTTACCTGAAAGCTTTTTCCTTCTCACTTCCAGAACCAAATGTTTTTCAAGATTAAGGTTTCATTTAAGTAGGATAACTTAAATTGCTACAGAAAAGTGACTTGTGGTAGCATCAGATGAATCTGCCTCAGCAAAAAGGTAAGAGTGATACAGCTGCACACAAAGTAGTATAAATAAAAGAACACCACCTTCAATGCAGTAACTCACAGCTCTAGCAAGAAGTGTGTTTACATGTGATACAGAGAATGTATCTTGTATTTCTACTTCCTTCACTCATGACACACTTACCGATTTCTAGGCAGAGTGCGTGTCTTGTTGTCTAATCCTCCAGTTCCCGCATATTTATTTTGGCCACCTTGAAACCCATAATTCTTGCTCTCACCTATGAACAGTGACTCTGATACCTCCTGGCTGGCACCTTCATCATTTGGGAAGCTCCCATCACTATCAAAGCAACATCAGAGTTAAGTCTTTAGCCAAGACTCTCCAGCAGATGCATACATCAAGGCATAGTCCTACTTCTATAAGAGTCCTCCTTAAGTAGAGCAGTTTAGACTTCATTTATAATACACAAATTTAATCATTAACAGTAATAAAGGTTAACTTTCTGAAATGTTCAGCAGAGAGATGAATGTTAAAATGTCTAATTTCCTTTCTAATGCAGCACTCTCTTTCTTTTGCAATCCTAGAACCAGTTTGTCATAACCTAAATGGCAGAAATTTTGGTTTACCATTTAAGTTACTTGCTCTTTTTCCATTAGAAGGAAACTCTACCCCCTCTAAATGCTCATCCCCTTTCTTTTTCATTATTTCCTTTCAACTGTTCAGAAGGAAAAAAAAAGCTGCCTAAAACCAAGAATACCTAGATAAATGTAGCCCTTCTGGTGAAGAGGCAGCAAAATGTGGTATAAACCGAGTACAGGATAAAGTAAAGTACAAGCTTTGGCAGCTGTGTCAGTTTACAGTCTGTAACTTCATCTGCACCACTGAAAATAGAAACAGGCCTTAAAACGAAACTACAGCCTTATGAAAGTATACCTATTAATTTTAATAGAAGAATGTAGATTTTCTAAGCTTCTAGGCAAGAAAACACAAATGATTAACAAAGTACTCACCTAGCAAATGTCAAACCTATTCCATTGTCTGCAAACCTAAAAGAAAGTTCCAGGTATCAAGATTTTTTCTGGATTATCCTGTAATAGGCTACTGTAAGACCATATTCTGCTATGCACTGGAAAAAAGCCTGAATTTTTCTATTAATGGAACTCAGAACTACCACACATTTAACTCTTTCAAAAATGCTGTTGTTAAAAACTAATCAAATAATTTTCTACACATTTTAAACAGGATATGAGAGCTTCAGGGAAACCACAGATATCTCAGTCTAAATTTACCATCTCTACCAACATTTAGACTTCTAGTTATTACGGTTTCCTTTTTTTGCTGCTTAAGGCAGGTTCTCACCTAATCACATATAAACATATATTTTAAGTATGGTATGAAAGCTGGTCATGATACTTAGAAATTGCTCCAGTTAACTATCAATCCTCTCTTAAAATCCTTTTGCAATGTTCTCACATAAAGAGAGGTTCAGATAAAACTTTGTAATAGCATACAGCATGTTTACTTCTGAATACCTACCCAGAGTTCTGAATGAGGATATCCCCTCCCCTGACCCAGGCCCCATGATCATTGTTTTTGAAAGAGATTAATCTGTCAATCAGGGCAGCAACTCGGGGCTTTTCAGGGTCTGCATCTTGATGAGGTCGAAACCTGGGAGAGATAAAAAGTCCAAACATTCAGCACAAGAAAACAGGTTGTTTTACATGTCTCATATATGTTGAGTTGAGTAAACCTGAAAGATAAACACTCATGCTCATGTGGATGGGAAAATTTCACTCTGCTTCATGTTTGGAATGAGAGAAGCTAAATTTAGGTACATCTCTAACTCTAATTACTAGAAAAGTGTCTCTAGGTGTAATGAAGCAGGAATATGAAACTTCTCTTTTCCAGTAACTCTCTTGCTCAGTCTCCCTGAGTTTCTTTAGCTGTATCTCACTTCCTTTATCCCCTTGTACTTTTTGCCCTCCCCACTTATATTGCAGGATTAATGTAAAAGTTTGATGGAGGGAATTAAAGCTCCTTGGAAGGATTCACAGGACTGACATTAACTATGAAAAGCAGGCTGGACATTTGTCTAACTGGTCCCTCAAATCTTTCAAACTCAGAGAAGAATGCTCCTTCTTTAAGAACACCTGAAATATTTTTCTGTTCCAAACCAGATAATCTGCATTGCTACCAAGATGGTCTTGTACAGTAAATTATGGCTGGAAATCTATTTTAAAGAATACAAAGAAACAGCCTGATTAAGAACTGGTGAAGGTTTCACTGGATTATTCCCAAGACTCCAGTGAAAAAGTAATATATTGAAAAAAATTACAAATAGGCATTTTGAGAGGGTAAAGATATCTATGTTCATTATCTCAACCACCTTGTACTCTTTTGTTTGCATTTGAAACTGCCCCCTCCCCATCCAATGGAGGAAAGGGGTAAATGTTTGGTTCTGACAGTCTCAGTCTACTCAACTAGCATTTAAACCCCCACAGTTTTGTTCCACATATAATAATTAGTGGCCTTGTGTAGTTACACAGTGCCTCATTACTTCTTTATCTGCTGTGAAAAACAAACACCATCTCATGCACTAAGTTTCTTACATCCTCAACACATTACAGGTTCTCAAGGACATTTTGCCACTCCCATGTTCCTCTTGACGACCTGTAAACCATGAGGGTTATACGGGTTTTCTGTCAAAACATGGAACTAGCAAATTCATTTCCAAATCATGAAGTATTGAGTATCACCAAAATTAGGAACTTTCCTCTCTGCATCTGTCACTTAACCGTCCTTGTCCTAAACACAGGGCAACTGAAAATAATCTTAAAAACCATATTTTCAGTCCTAATGCTTAGTTGTCACAATAAAATGTTGACAGTTATCCAATATCATCATTTAATCACTATCTTAGGCTATGTTTGAAGTTCAGGACAAGACTAACCAGGCCCAGTATAACCTGGAACTTTCCTAACTCTCCATTGCTTTTCATCACTTTGTAAACCAAAGAAAATGTGGTTACTGTGCCATATCTGCAAAAAGCCTTCAGTATAACTGCACCACTGAGCTATGACTTCCAAGGTACAGCAGAAAGCATTCAGCACTAGGAAAGGCAAGCAGATTGCTGAAGCCTTTTTCTAACAATTAGTTAAAACAGAGTCATAAATCAGAAGATCAGATTTGAAAGGAAAACTTTCCCTTTAGCAGTGACTCCAGAGTATGCTTTGAACATCACAGTAGAGCATGTTTAAAACAATGTCTTCTAGGAGCCTGAAAACTACCCTGAGCAAGAATTCAGAAGAAACATCCAAATCCTTCAAGACAAACCATTCCTGCTGTTCCCAAACCAGATGCACAAATGAGGGAAAAGAATATATATGAACTTACTGTTTCATTACAATTTATAAATTATTTTATTGTTTTACCAGTGTTTTTCCTCATATGAAGGCAAAAGTGTCTCAAAACTTCGCCATTTTTCACTCACTTGACATAAAATATCCTTTACCTTGCATTATTGTCCAAACAAAGATATTCTCTGGGATCATCAGCACTAGCATTAGTTGTTTTAACACCCTTATCAATGAACAAACCAGCCTGAAACAAGCAAGGAAAGAAAATTCATACTATCCAAAATTAAACATAAAATTTATAAAATTCAAACACTGCATTCCATACACAAATTAGAAATCTTTCAGCCTGATTTTTAATGGGCGTATTATCTAAGGGAAAACTAGTTAATTAATATAATAAACCAGTCTGTGCTAATTTGAGCAGAGGAAATGAACTATCAGGGATTTAAAAAAAAAGTAATGGAAAGTTATTAAAGCTCATCTCAGACTTCTTTCACAACGTCTGTCAGAGGTTTGGCATTTATTTCCAGATGGTGTTCTGAAAAATCTGGAATCCAAATTTGTGGTGAATTCAAATTATTCCCACAAATGGAAAAAAAAACCCACTGTGAAAAATCCTTTGTATTTCACTTTAAAACTAAACTACTCTCACCACTAAAGAATATTTTTGTCTAAGTAATCATCAGCTTGGAAATCTGTAATCCAGTATGATATATTTTACTTGAGAAAACAAAAGCAAGGAGGAGCATGTACATTCTTTAACCTGAATTACATACAAATACCTGCAACTACTTTCATCAGTGATCCAAATTATGATTACCATTAAGTCTCATGCACAAGTAGATATTCAGACTTCCTAGTGGAGTTCTCTTTTAACATGGAATTTTAGCACAGAAACTGTGTTTAAAGATGATACTAGCTATACAGATGAAACTTTTTTTCTTAATGCACTTTTTATTCAATTTGTGTGAATTTCAATCCAAACAAAATGCCCTACAGTCCCAAACACACCAACTCCCATAAAAGGTTGCATCATTTCTCGGTATTCCAAACAACCAACTGTCAAGCCAAATCAGTTTCACTTGGCATAAAAAAGCCAGTAGTGATTCTATAAGGTTTCAATGGCTAAACCATGAAAATGTCTTGTAGCAACCCTTTATAAGGTAAACTTCAAATAAGGACAAAGAGTCTAGATGGCTGTGTAAATGTCATTATATTTACACACCCACACACAGAGTGCAGGTAGATTCCAAATGAAATACTTTAAGGACTTTAAGTTCACTTAGCTGAAATGTGGAAAAGGTATTAAAGTCATACTAATAGAACAACCATCAATGCCTGTATCTAGGCTAAGAACCCTGTAAGAAAAAACTGTCACAAATTACTGGGCTCCTGAAGGCAACACTGAAGCTTAATCTCTAGCCATAGACTGTGTTACCATGTGTAAATACTCGAGTTACTGTACATGACTCAGGAAAATAAGCAACAGCTACTCCAGGAAGTTATTAAATGAATTACAACTAAAATGAACTTTGATTCTCAGATTTCTTCACAGCAGAAAACAAAGCTACAAAGAGTAGCACCTGAAATGCGACTTCTGAGAAAGAAGTTTTGATTGTTTTTTTTTAATTGTTTAATGGTTTTGTCTTTGTCTTACGAGGATATGAAACAAAGTGAATGCTTGAAACATGACAAGAAAATATACCCATGCTGATTATAAATCCTTTGACAATACAATTCAAACACAGCATAAATCTATCACCTAACCAGCTCAAAATGTAAACAGACAAATCCTAATACAGAATATTTGCAAATAAAGAACTTCATATTTTTTTTTAAATGAGATAATACATTACCTTAAAATTAGAATGAACTCTGTTGTTATAGAAGATTCCTAGGGGTGTGAGCTCTGATTTGGTTTCAATGGCTAAGCTATGAGAATCTCCTGTAGCAACCCTGTGGAACAAATACCATATTCCAGCATCCTGCAAGTAAGCAGAGAATAACACTACTTGTGAGTGATTCTGATACCACTGTTGGTACTGATGCATCTGTTCAGAAAATAAGTGTATGCTAAGCCAAACCTGGACATTTTAAGTAAAGAAGCAAATAAGAGCACAGCTCAAACCAACTGTGCCCAATAGAATATATATTTTAAACAAAGTCTTGAAACAACTGCTCAGTAACAAAGTAGGAATTTGCTAATAAGGCCACATTCTAGTGAACAATATGCATTAAAAAATGTTTTGCTTCTTACTGAAGCCATGTAACACCACACATTTAGGATCTTCTAATACTTCAAAGCAGAAAAGAGTCCAAGTTAACATGATCCCACACACATGATTTTCCTTTGCTTACTAATAAATCATACTATTCACAGCAAAATACTCAAAATCATTTATCCTGTCTTTATTCTTACAGTCTGACTAAGGTTGGTTCATCTCTACTCACATCAGAATTTAAATGGCACGGCTAAAAAATCCACAACAGCTTTCAGAAGAATGAAAAGAAAGCATAAAAAGAAGTCTGGCCAGTTCAGAGCACTGTGCCAATAACATGCAATAATAATGTCAGTATCTGCTCATTTTCTCTGCTTCAACACCTTTGCTCTTAAGGAGGCTGCATTTATCTGCTAAATGAGACCCCAAAAATTTCCCCTTTCATCCCCTTACATCTGCATTCACATGAAGTGGCATCAAGACAACACTTGCATAGCAGATACCTCAAACATGAAAAAATTTTCCTGACCGTCTGCTCTGTGTCCTCACAACATAAAAAAAAAAATCACACAAAGCACATTAAAGGGTTAAACAGTAGCTAAAAAAACACTGCACACAGTGTTCCATCTCATAAAAAACAGTCATCGTTCTTTTCTAGAAACATCAATAAAGTCAATTCACCCTAGCTTAAAAGATTTCATACATTTCATTCCGAGAATATACTAATTTTTCATTACCTGGAAGTTCTGCTTCACATCAACATTCCTATCTGTCATGATGACACACTTTGACGTTTCTAATGACTAACCATTACAAAGCAAATGTGATGTTCCATTAATAAAAATACCAAAATCTTACTTCATATATAATTAAACACAGTTCTGTGTTTGGCAGATCCAAAGTAAATTTGATCCAAAACACACCCTGATGCTTGAAATATTGTCAAATAAACTTTAAAAGTTTCCTAAGCACTTGAAAGCATTTAGAAATATGAAAAAGGTTTTTTTCCTCCTCTTTCTCATACAGAGCCAAAACAAAAGAACCATCTATTGCCAATACACACTTACAATAGGTTTCATTGTGTAATGAAGGAGCTAGGGGGAACCACGGCATTAATTTGGTTTGTGAATTGCTGTAGTTTATACTAGTAAAAGCTCTACAGTGCAGAGTTTGTACGAACACAGTTGAAGCATTCTGTTTCTGAAACTTATTAAACTGTAGTCCCTTTATACTAATGCATTTACATTCATGCAAGGGAGGTCTATCAGAGTGGCAAAACTTTGTAACATACACAAATGTTTGCTCTGATCAGGTACATTCTGGTAAGAAAAGGAAGTGACATCTATTGGGATGCTCTACAGAGACAGAAAAAGACCTTGCAGGACTTGCGCACCGGATCAAGGAATTAACTTAGCCTGCAAAGCTAAAACTAGGTATATTACATAAAACAGGCAAAATGGAAAGACACGGCGTTGGGAGGAAAAGAACTGGTTTAATTCAGTAAGTGTGTCCAAATCCTTCCCAGTCAAATAGAAAAGTTTGTTCAAACAAACAAACAAACAAAACCAACTCTCCCAAAACCCAAAACCAACCGAACAAGAAGCCCCCACCAAAACTTCCCAAATCAACACAAGTCAGACCAGTGAAAACAAAACCAAAATTTTCTGATTTTTTTTATACCCTAGATATTTCAACTTGGTTAAATATTTTGGATTCTATTCTATTTATTAATAACAGTTTATTATGTTATCCATGCCTAAGAATATACACATTCATATTTTTCCAGCATTGGAGCCTTTGCAACAACAACCAATAACCTTTCCTGTTTTCCATTTCCATTGATCTCTTCAGAAAAATCCACTCAAAACCATACACAACTCAGCCTCTCGTCCAAGGCAGAAGCAGAACAGACTCCAGTCCCCTTCCTCCACAAAATGTACAGCATAGTTTGGCTTTACTTTGCAAGCAGTTACAACAAGATATCTGCACTAAGAAAAAGTTCACAACAAGCAAAATCATATCAGCAGTCACTGACTGGAAACCAATGACTAACTCCTGACAGGAAAAAGTAGTTTAGCTGTTTCTTACACAATGAACACACATAGTCATTTTTCATTCCAATGACTACAGCTATACAGACAAATCTTGCAGAGTTGTCACCTAAAGAAAATCCAAAAGCATTAACTGAAATGCACTAGTTCTGTGAAAATAGAATAATTTCTACACATAGACACTGACATTACTGCCAGGTCTATTAACTACAAAGGAGAAGACATCTCCCTCTGTTCTGGCCAGAATAGATTTTTGGCATCTCTTAAATGCATGTCTAGACACATCCTGCACATTCAATGTCAATACATTTTCAGTGCCAAGTATAAAAAGAACATATTCATACATAAAAAAGAAAAATACACACACTTCTGGCAGTGTAAATGTTACGTATTTTACAAATGCCAGTGACACGAGCAGTTTGTGATGAACGTGCCTCACCTGTGAACCCGCTGCTGCATTATTTATAAGATGATTGTTGGGATGCGAAATCCAGAACGTCGAAACTGCCCTGAAATATTATTCAGAAACAGGTTACTACAGAAAAGTTCTAACTCCAGTAAAAATATCTACCCTTTGTAACACGCAAATCAGAAAAAGTTAAACTGATGGAGTCACTACTTCACACATGCAATAAAAATGATAAGACCTCCCGCATTTCAAAGCAAAAAATCCCTTTTTAGTTCAACGCACAATATTATATTTAATGTTGTACCTGCAATGATAAACTGTTTCAAGAAGCTTTCACATGAAATAAGTATCACGTCTCTAGTGGTGACAGCTTGAGAATATGCATACAGAAACAAATATGTTCAATAGACTTTTAAGGCCACAAGAATCACAAGGAACAATAATCTTCCTATAAAACAACTTTTTTTTAATTAAAAGACTAAATGCTAGTTTTTATTTTTATTTTTTAAATGCCAGTACAATGTGAACTACATCTAAGGCATCTGCATTCACTAAATTATAGATAAAAAATGTTCCCATCTATACTTTTTCGAGAGATCATCAGCAGTTTAACTTCTGCAGCTGGCTTGGTTTTACTTTTTCACCATGACATACTCACATGCAGTCTGTGGCTGGCACGGGGACATAGTTTCCATACACTTTATTCCTAATACCAATACACATGCTGCTATTTCTGTCTGTAGGTAGAAGAGTGCCTGGTTTTGTGACGAGCCCAAGATTGTGGAACAAAGTATTCCTCTGCTCAATGCCATCCTCTATGAAGAAACAGTGACCTAGTGTGTCATACCCAATGGTGTCCTTTATCTGCAGAAATACAAGTTCATTATGTCAGCTATAATAGCATTTACTGAGATTTATTTGACAAATACCATCTAGTTTAACTATCTTGGTACAGTTACAGAGTAAAGCTTCAGTATCAGCAGTTCAGATGAGTCAAACACAATTTTTTTTATCCCTCACAAGCACACTATTCTGTCTGGAGAGCTTAGCTGCCTGGAAGAATGTGAAAAAACCAGAATGGTGAGAGCTGTTAAAAAAAATATTACTGTCTGCAGTTGTTAATTTATTCATTGAAATAAGAAGAACATTGCTGAGCATTACACTTGCAGAAGGGATGGGATTATTTTGGGGTCTAAATGCCCTTTAACATTTATTCCAACACAGTATGTTTTACTCTCCTGGCACCTACCAGCAAGCCATTAGTTGCATGAACAGTCACACATCTGGAAAAACAGTGATGAATGGAAAGACCTTCCAGGTAAGTTTTAAAACTATATCCTCCTTTTTCATCCACATCCCCACAAAGGTGAAAATGAACAGGGTAACTTCCAATCTGCTGCTGGCCCATTTGCTTCAATTCCACGTAGGAGAGATGAACAGAGGTAAAATTCTTCAAAACCTAAAAATATAACATGAAGTCCAGAGTGAATAACGAATTATTTGCTTTCTAACCAATGGAAATTTTAAGCTAATACATAATCTATACCAGATGTACAAAAGTTAGATGTGCACAGTTGCCACAGGCCAACACAATAAAAGTTAGAACAATCATTACAGTCCTACTCTACACAGTGCCTTAAAAAAGAGTATCCTTCATAAATAAGTTTAAAAGCTAAATTTCCACAGGGGTAAAACAGAAGTATTTTCATCAGACACGTTGCCACGTTTGGACTTTACAGGTGGCACATTACATATTCTTCACATATACTGTCCAAACAAACAGAAGTCAACCACACCAAAAGTTGTCTGCACTGAAGCTGCACCAGCACAGCCCACCTGGGACAGGCTTAGCTGAATAAAAACCAGCTGTGCAGAATAATACAGATTCAAAGGAACCTGCTGAGATACCTGGTCCAACTGGAAGCTCAGCACTGGGTCAGTTTAAAGGCAGTTGCTCAGCACATTTCTCACAGAATACCTTCAGCCCCAGAGATGACAATTTGTTCTACCCTTTCATTTTCCCACTCTCTAAGCATTATTTGCCTTGCTGAAGCCTGGTCCCATTGTCTCTTGACCTCTTCACCCCCAAGAGTTGCTCTGGCCTCTCTGAACCCGCACTAGTGCCTGAAGACAGCAACAAGACCACTCCTTTCAGCTTCTCCTCACTCATCATTACATACTGCCACACACAGCCTTCCCTGGACACATCCCAGTGCATCTACATCGCTTTTGGAACAGGGACCCAAAACTGAACACAGCACTCCAAAAGAATGTCTTTATTAAGGAAGATAAGAAATTGCCCTCACAATCGTACAACTTTACAGAAAGCTACTGAGTAAAAAGTAAAAGCATAATGGGTTGTACCAGTAATGCAGGAAAGAGAAACTATTTTCTTCCACTTAGCCTGCTATGAAAACATAAACCAAGTGCAACAGCTAAAGTGCAAAGAGCTAAGATGCAAAAAAACCCCCACCAAAACCAGTAACCAAACGAAATCTTTCTTTTTTTTTGTAATTCAATTTCATTAACTTAGCCATACTAAGTATTTATCAAAAATAACAATTTTCATACATACTTTGTCCTTTAGAAAAATCAGCAATATGGACTTTTTTTCCTCCTCCTCCTCTACATGAACTCCAAGGTTTGCATGCCTAACACACAGGCATTCCTGATCTCTGACTCCTAACATTGAAAAGCACCAAAACTGCAAACCAGTGCCTCTCCTGCCATTAAGCCTCCTTTACGTTATTGTCCTAGTGACCAGTACAAAACCCAGGATGATCAAAAGCTATTACATTTCTGAGTGCCTAGGATCCCTCTCCTTGAGCATGCAAGATTTGCACAGGCTGAAAATGCTTTCAGTGCTGAAGTCTAGGTTTGGCAGCAGACATCTACTACTAAACAGTCTCCTGGAAAGAGTTTAAAAACTTTGGTGGCTCAAAACATTTATTTTCTCTTCTGCCTTCCAGACATTTGAGGGTCTGCTGTATTTGCACTTTTGTGGCAATCAAGGTCACACTTTGCAAGAGTTGTAGCTTGTCATTATCTTCTTTCATTACATTATCTTAAACACAAAGAAGAGCCTTGAGTCTACCTACTTTCTTCCACAAAACAAAAGCTGCCAGTAGGGAAAGGGCATACTTTCTTCTCACCATTATGTTCACGACTATAAAATTAAAATCTCCATTCAAATATACTAGCGACTTAAACTGCGATCACCACATAATTAGCATTAATACATTTGTAATTAAAATATGAGGCCTCAAACTTCTCTAGCATCAGTGAAGCACTGCTGCTCAAACCTTTCACCTAAAACTGTAAGAAAACACAAGTTTAAATATTAGTTTCTGTAATACTACTTTCCCTCAGCTTTTATGTATGCAATACAAAAAATTAGAAGCAGTTCCCCTTACATAACACTTTAGTACTTTCAAATTTTTAAGAAATTAATTAAAAAACCCCATGGTTCAACTCAGTTTCTTTTCTCTCCATGCCTCTCTAGTGCCCAGTTTCAGATGCTGCAGATCTTTAGGATTCAATGCTCACCACCTGGGGAGGGAGGAAGGCAGTGAAAGCAGGGAAAAGAGATGTGGGAAACCAAGCTTTATTCTGTAATATTAGTGGATGCACACATAGGGATGTCACTCATGAAGTTCAAAAACCTGCCATGCAACATTGTAATACCTGCTGGATATTTCTAGAACACTTCATGCATTGATACCCCTTCCTCCAGTTCTGCAGAGTAAGTCTGGAAGAGTAAAATCTACTCTTGGGAAAGCTAAGAACAAAGTCATTTCCACACAAAGCAACTGTATGAATTGATGTTCTTTAAGTTTTTTAATCTGTTAAAGTTTAACATTATTTTTTTTGTCCTCAATGTGCATTTACAAGACAGAAAGTTACTTTAAAATGTTTTTCAAACCTTGATATGGCCGCCAAATGTATCATAACTAAAGAACTGACACTCCTTTTCACCATAGCAGATATTTTCTGTCTCTCCTTTTATTAAGATGTTTCTTGTAAGGACTCCAACTTCTGCTCTCATGTCCACTCCATCAATAACTTCTCCTACATGGGGAAATTGAGGATTTTCTGTCCAATAACAGTTTTGAAGCGGAGAAAAAAGAAAAAAGTTGTTATTGATTAAAACCAGAACTAACTTATATAAATAAGAAAGTTAATTGTAGCAGCAAAACCCATGCATTACTCTTCCTTAACACACTGTTCTCTCTTAGCTTTTCTTGTGGTAGACGTAGATTTTATTTTGATAAGAAACAAATCCTAAACAAATATCAACATTTTATTTGCAACTATGTCTTAGTTTCAGTCTAATAATTTGTGAACAGAAGGGAAAAAAAAAATAAAGAAAAGTTGACATTAATTCCATGTATTTAGAAACTTTTAGTGAAACATGAATGAAGACTTGCTTTAAAACAAAAAAGATACTGGCTGCCTAAACTGTTACAAGGACAAATTAAGAACTGAAAATGAGGCCCAAACACGTTCAAAAAAATACTGTAGTCATCCTCTCCTAAAAGAACAAAGGATTAGCTTTCCTACTTTAGTTTCTTCTTTGCTAGATAGCTATTCTGAGGATGCATAAACTAAAATTAGGGAGAAGAAGATATCCTGGTTTTATACTAGTCTTCCAAAAATCAACCAATTTTTTATTTGAACAGAGAAAATTATCTGTTCCTGTAAACCTTAAAAAATGCATTTATTGATTGCCAAATACAGACTGTCACTATCTCTTCAAGGCTTATAGAAGGATACAAGCATAAACTACCGAAGCAAAATTAAGAGTGATATTTACTCTGTATCTGCTGTTGAGGATTAAAAAAGACACAAAAGATGTCTCTAAGTGGGATTGCACTCCTCTCCCTGAAGGTTTACCCATTGTTTTTCCCAGTATTTGACCAGCAAACATAAATCAAGAGAAGAACGAGCAACTAGGGCTCCTACAACACAACACTTTTTAATTTTCCTACTACAGAGGTGATAACAGCTAAAAACCTAGCAAAAACTTCTAAAAATAATTTCAGAAGATGCTACATTCTTTAGCATGCAAAATTTACCATTCCACAGAACACTGATTCTTTGAAGAACAAATATGTAGGGTGGTTTGGGGATTTTTTTAAACAGAATATGTTACTGTGACAAAAAAAACCTATACGGAGAGTAAAACAAAAAACCCAAAAATGGGCAAGTTCATCATAGTTAACATCTTTTAAAGATCTATAAATAGTTTAGATAGGACTTATTTTTGGAAAAAGAAAAGATTTTGTGTTTCATGCCATATTGTAAATCTTGTGAAAACGGGTTTGTTTTTTTTCCAAACCTTTCAAAGCAACTGCTTTCTCACAGCACATGACTTCCAAGAGAAAACAGTTTGCACATATACTATTCAGTCATGACATAAAATGTCTTAAATTTCATATTGCAATGTTCAAGTTAAGCTCCCTCCTTAAAACACTGTGCTCAATAAATCAGACATGATACTTAGGAACAAAGCTGAGGAAGTATGATGTTCAATGGCACTAAGAAATCACTACAGCTTCCTGCAGCCTGGTATTCTCAAATGTATAATAAGGTAAACTCAGATATGCTTTTCTATACCCAAGACTTCTCAGTGCAGTAAAACTATGTGACCCATGCTATCAAATGCTGTGGGAAGCAAATTTAACTGCAAGGGGGACTTACAGACTGGCAGTGCCTTAAGGCATAGGAGGATAGGGAAGTTTGAGGTCATTCACAGAAAGTTTCTGAGAATGAACAAAGAGAAGAGCACCTTGAGGAAGTTGCACCACAAAGAGATTAAATGGGACAACCCCAAATTCAGAATAGAACTGATAAGCTGCTGCAAACTAACACTGCAAAACTTTCCTGCAGCCCACCAGAAGGATTGAGAGGGAAAGCTCCAGACCAGAAGCTGGAGGACCACCAAAGAGGAGGCCACCAGCATGGGGTGGGTGTGGAGCAGAAGAAAACATGGACACTAGCAGAGCTGGCAAGTCAGTCCCCTGGGAGGCTCTTGTGATGTCAAGCAGAATGACTCAGATAATAAAAAGGAAATAGAGAACTACACACATTACCATTTTGTGCGCATCACACCCAAAGAAAAAACAGATTGCAACTACTGAGGGATATCCTGTATGACCAGAGTCTTGGAAAGGCCACTTGTTTCATAACCATTTTATTGGTGGAGGGTGGAGAAGAGACTGAGAGAAAGGGGAAAAAAAGAAAAGAGGTGCAGATTCAAATACTGCAATTTTCTTTTTTCTTCCTTTTATTTCTCCTATTTTAATAACAACAGAAAAAGTTACAATGATAGCAGTTCAAAAAATGGAAAGGACACTAAAGGCAAAGGAAATGATCGTGACCACAAAAGCTATTTGAACACCTATAAAGTGAACTTGTGACCAGACAAAGAAGCCAAGGAAGAAGAACAAGTATAATCCTCCTGAAAGAAAATTACGGCATTCAGCAAGTCCAGGAGGAAATGAGAAAGAAAAGTTAGTATGGTAGGCTGTGAGGCAGATCTGACATTATACAAAGTCATTTTGCAGCAAGAGGAATTACACATTCATGTATGTGGCAACAAAGCCATACAGAGACAGGTGAAAAGGCTGTTCTTTACTGCTCCTACTGCAAGGGACTGTCCAAGGGTGAATGTGTATTTCACACAGACCTTCCAGTGGTGACTGCTCTCATACCTTTGACTTTAACCTGATGCTTGGTACATTCCGGGCAGAGAAGGAGGGTGAATTCCTCTGTCTGATACATTGAATAATCTGTGCTTGCAACTACAATCCGGTCACCAGGCTCCCAACTACTAACATCATCCAGAAGATTGAGTATTACTCCACCTACTGCTTCTACCTGGAATCCTGAAATTGGGACACCTAATTAAAAACAAAAACACAACGTAAGATTATAATTCACCTTTATATGAAGCCATTCCCAAGTAGACACTAATAAAATATGTACGAGATTTCGCAAGCTCCAAAGCCCTCAAAATTACAATTCTTACCTCAAACATGCCAGTGTGAGATACCTTTACAGCCTGCTTATTTATTTAATCTCAAATAAAACAAAAGGAAAAGACAGAACTAACAGCAACAGGAAAAATCTGAGTTTTTAAAAAAAGAAACATAATATAATATGGCAACAATTTGTAGGTTCAACTACCGCTGTTTGTTTTGAGAGACATTTTTTTGCCATTTTAAACTCTGTAGATGTAATCAAGGCCCTGGAAAACAAAGTAGAGGGACTTTTTTTTAAGCACAACTAATAAAACAGTTTGGCAGACTAAATTACACACACATGGTATTTCATTGGCTTATGATGGATTTGTACAAGCTCAGCTGCTTTTGCTAACTCTTGAACCTAACTGCATAGTACCAATAAGTAAAAGATGTATTTTGATGGACTTTTTTAAATGTAAGTCTATACATTTTCATAAGACCATATTGAACAGTGGTGGTGATACCTAACAGCTTAATTGCTTAACAAATAAATGCACAACTACCATAAAAAATTCTTCTGAAGAAAACACTATATTGCTTAGTAATTCTAAAACCAGAAAAAGATTACTACACATAAAAACTCAGATCAAAGATATCTTAAGTGTAAAAAAAAAATAAGTGGTAGGCCTTCTAGCCTTTAATACCACAGATTCAACTTTGTATGAGAACAGCTGCCTAACAGCAACAGAAAATTGTAACACAAATAAAATATTTCTCTTAGTTTCTATTAAGTTTTCTTTTTCAGCACCATGATCAACATCTCAGAAGCTTAGATTTAAAATATATTTGGCTGAAAAATAACAAATGAAATTTTAAAAAAAGTGTCAGCATTTATAACACCCCTATCTCCATGTAAACATACTAAAAATTTTCTTAACATGATACTGCTCACATATTGTATACAGATTGAGAAAACAGGTAGTACTGAAGAACTGTGTCCTCATACGTCATCCACACCAAGCAAAAACAACTTACAGTAGCACTCAAAAATCTAAATTGCAACCAACCACTCCAGGGGGGGAAAAAAACCCAAAACAAAACAAACAGAAAAACCAAAACCAATCAAACAAAAACAACAGCAAACACCAAAAAGCAACCAAACAACAAAAAAACCCAATCCCACATACAATACTTTTTCTTCTTCCCCAACTGCAGGATTTCACAAGACACTTTCCTACCATCATTCCATTCGCTGTAAGCTCTCACAACAAACTTCTGACCATCCACTGTGAAAAATTCTTTCTGAGCAAGAGCTTTCCCACCAGTGCTGTGGTTTTCATAGTTTCTCACTGATTCATTACAGGAAGAATTTCCACCACCTATAACACCAACTAAAGCCCAGGCTTGCCTGTGAAAATCAAAGGTAAATGTTTAAATATAATGGCCTGTAAAAAGTCTTTACAAAAACAGGAAAAGACAAGGAGCACTGAAGTAAAAAAAAAAAAAACAAACGCTTTGGCCGGCTGTTGCAAATTAATTTTAAAATGCAACTTCAAAATGTAGAAGCAAATGGGCAGACCTCCTAGAAAAGAAAAATTGTTTAAAGTAACCAGATATCCTATATTTAAATGGGCAAATACAAGAGCTCTAACTGGAGAAGATTTTCATACACATTTTAGTGAAACGTTCAACAAGCTACACTTTTGTCCAAAACCAAAATCACTAGAGATGAGTGACAAAAGCAATACAGGATTCTACTTCTAAATAGCTTTAGTAGGACGCCAGTGCCAACATTCCTGCCATGGCCCATTGCCATCAGTCAGCAACACCCCAAAGGAGTGGCCACAACTCCCAGGGGATCACATGTTCATCAGGCCAGGAGGGAAGGACACATCCAGCAGTGGCCATTGTGCTGGATGGACAATAGCTTTTGAATCTTTCAGGATGCTCAGATCCAGAAAAGGAACTGCATCCTGTTACACAATCTTTGCACAGGAGATCAGCAATGCTTCCGAAGGCTGAGACCTTTAGTTTTTCACCCTTCATTGACCCTTCCCCTCAGCTGAACACCTACTTGGTTGAGCATCAGCAAGAGGAGGGAACTACCCTGGATGTACCTGCCCTTCGTATGGCTCTGCTGAATGCATCTACGTTTATGGAAATTAAAAGCAAACAACATGCCACAGAAAGCTGCCACCAAGTTCAAAAAACAAGTCTCTTTTGCAGTCCTCTGTAATGCCACAATCATGTGTGCGGAGGAAGCAGTCAAGATCATCTATTAAAAAGTTGGACAATTTTCCATCATTAAAGTTGAATCATACACCCCAAATGAAAACAGTGTCAGCTAGCTGGACTGCAGTCTGTTGCTAATGATTGATTCAAAGGCAGATATTAAACTCACTTTCCATCCAGTTCCCTTTATTTCAGTTCCCTCTTAATTTTTTTGTTGATTTGGATTCATTAACATGTTCACAGGGATAGTACACATCAGGTCAGCTTTTCAGCAGCAACAGCAAACAAACAGAACATTTTACATACCAACATAAAGATATTTTGATGCATGTTATTTTGGAGGAGAAGGTAGAAGGAGAGAGGAATGTCATGAAGTATTCACCTCCATGCTGAAATCTTCACTAGCTTTACACATTTAACAAAACCACCCTGCTTTTTCTCAGTGAGCCATCTTGCCCATGCTTCACAGCATACCAAAATAATTTTCATGCTTATGCTACTTTACCAGCTAAGGAAAATTAGAAGAATCAGTTCAGCAGGAAAAAAAACGGCTGTTTTTAACTAGTTGCAGGCTGAAGAAGTTCCTGATTTCAGACAAACCATGTGGAGGACATGAGCAGAGACAAACCCTACAAATCTACACCTCTCAGGGTAGGTTGGGCTGGCCACACCACAACCTGAACAAGATGAAGCCACATGGGCTTTGCTGCTTTCAGGAAGTGGTGCTCTATTACAGGACATCCAGGTCTTGGCACTTCTGACCAAGCTGCTTCAGAGGCAGCACTGCAAGTGCTTTCCATTCCATGACCCCATGCTTACACAGCCAGTGACATAAACATGTTCCTGACAGGAACTAAGGTCAGAACATGCCATTCTGACTGATGTGCCAGCTCACCTCTGCCAAAGCACAAGGAGGAAACTAACAGGAATCCAGATGTTAGGGGATAGTGAGGGATAAGAATAGAACAGAAAAACTAAATGACCAATTTCCCGGAAAATACTGTGCAATACAAAGAGGTTATATACAACACCATCTCAGTGGAAATTGAAGAACAGACTGACAAGTTAGTTAGGAGACTGGGTGTACTTTTCATTTGTATCACCAACACAGAATCACAAAACCATTCAGGCTGGAAAATACCTCTAAGACCATAAAGTCCAACCTGTGACCAACCACCACCTTGTCAAGTAGACCACAGCACTAAATGTCATGACCAGGTATTTACTGAACAACTTCAGGGATCCCTGGGCATCCTCCTATCTCCCTGGGCAGTCTATTTGAATGCTTAACCATCCCTTTAATAAGGAAGTTCCTCCTGACGACCAACCTGAACCTTCCCAATGCAACTTGAAGATAAGTCCTCTTGTCCTGTAACTAGATTCTTAGGAGGAGAGACCAACCTGGATCTAGCTAACAGCCTCTTTCGTGGTAGTTGCTGACAGTGTTAAGGTCTCCCCTGAGACTCCTCCAACCTAAACACTGCCATCTCCCTTAGCTGCTCCTTATATGAATTTACTCTCTAGACCCTTCACTGGCTTCTTTGCCCTTCTCTGGACAAGCTGCAGCACTTCAATGTCTTCCTGGTGATGAGGGGCCAGGAACTGGACATAGGACTCAAGGCGTGATCTCACCAGTGCTCAATACAGAGGGACAATCACTGCTCTGGTCCTGCTGGGCACACTACTGCTAATACAAGCCAGGATGCCACTGGCTTTCTTGGCTACCTAGGCACATTGCTTTGTATGCCTAGAGCAGTGTGGACAAGCCTCTGCAGCACAAAGCCAAGTTCAAAACATGCACAGCAAAAAGCTATTTGCAACAATAAACGAACAGCACACCAGTTTAAGTTTCCTGCTTTAATAATTTTCGTTACACCTCTTCTACTGTCTCACCATCCAAATCCTGACCAACTGAAAAGAATGGCTGAAATATACAGAAACACCTTATAAGTGCATTTGAATTACAAAATAACTTTACAGATAAGTTCCTCTGAAGACTCAGTGGAAGGGTAACATACTTTTATTTCAACAGTGCAGGAATATGAATAAAACGCTGTTTGACACCTGGGATTAGCATCTCTTATAATCACAGAATGGTTTGGGTTTGTAGGGATCCTAAAGATCATTTAGTTCCACTACTTGCTTCTCTAAAGTCGTAGGCATTAAAAGCTTCACCTAGTAGCTGTTTTCTACCTGTGTCTTAGAATGAGAAAAAAAATCCCTGCTGTGCCCAGTTTTAATTTCTGTAAAGAACAGTGAAAGAGAGCAATTATGAGTAAGTAACAAAAGTCTGTAACTATCAGTCTCTGCACTGTATCACTAACTGAATACTATTACTGCAGCTCTATGTGCAACACCATGAATTCTCTGAAAACTTTATGCACAGAGACTGTCAAAGTTTACCAAATCCCCCATAGTAGAATTTGCATCTCATCTTTACTCAGCACAAAAAGGAAAATAAATTATTTACCTGTAACTTAATCCTCTGACAAACTTACTTCCCAGAAGATTTTGAATAGTTATTCTGGTTTCCTCCAATAGATTTTTAGCAGCTGAGTCTCCTACAGCAATAGCAATAATGCGACCAGGACTTCCATTTTTCAGTAAGCTCTGGAGCTTCAAGCTTTCTTCTGAAAACTCATGAGTATCAAACTTCAGCACTTCCAAAATCTCTGCTGTGTCCTGATCGATCACTCTAACATTTAGTCCTCGGGAAAAGTTCTTTTTAAACACGTAAGGACCATAAGCCAGCCCTGAGAAATACACAGTCTTTGACAGAAGAGTCCATGATACCTTCTGGTGCCCATGCAATTCCAGTGTTCCTTCAGGGCCCACACCAATAAATTTTTTGCCAAATTCTGGCACATCAGCACCTTCGTTTGACTTCCCATACAAAATAATAGTTGCTTTGGATTTATAGCGGCATTTCTCTGCTCCAACATGAAGCATTCCACCATCCTTTATCAGGATAAATCGAGTTCTCAAGGTAATATTTTTAGAACCTTCTTTATCGTCAGCAAAAACAAGTAAACCTAAAGGAAAGAAAGAATTTCTGCATATCAAAGCAAAATTCAGATAGATTCAAAGAACCAAGTTCTGCAATAAAAACAACAGAAAAATTACAGATTTTCTGCACCCATGAATTAAGCTGTTATGTCCTTACATATATTTCAGAATATTTAGGAAAGTAACTTCTACCAAATATGATTTCTCTTTGTGAGAATTTGCTTGCTTTATTCCTAATATTTTTCTGCCATTTTGGTAGGATCACTAATATACAACAGTTACGATCAGAAGACAAACAGATCTTTTACAAAGAAGGCTACTAAACAATCTCGTTTTACTATATTGCACAGAAAAGATATTACAGTGTTCATTCATCTTTTGAATGATATACCTGACCGGGTAGCAGGCTGAAAAATAAAAGCACAGCAACTGGTAAACAAGGTGTAACATAAATTTCCAACATATTTTTATGTTATCACAGAAGTAAAAAATATGCAGAACACTGAAGCATGGTGTTTATCTTGCTATTTCATACCTC
The DNA here is from genome assembly GCA_013400415.1 of Scytalopus superciliaris. Lineage (NCBI taxonomy): Eukaryota > Metazoa > Chordata > Aves > Passeriformes > Rhinocryptidae > Scytalopus > Scytalopus superciliaris. Next base: position 139,422 of record VXBX01005277.1, read on the forward strand.
CATCTTGTATAACTATAGAGTGTACTGTAGCATCTGAGTTCAGACGAAACAAATCCCCTTTTTTGATAAAAACTCGTTTTTCAGGATCCTTTCCAGGGCTCCAGTTTTTAAGACGAGGATTCTGATCAGGACAATTCTCTGCAATACAATGTGAAATTCAACTTTTAAAAAACAAACATCATCACATCAATCAAGGTGTCATTAGGATGAACATGAGTAAGAGAGAGTCAGTCACTCAATAGGATTCCCACCTATTTCTGTGGTTATAACACTGGAGCCACTGACACTACTGTTACAGTTGAGCAGCCAAAGAAAGATAGCTTAACTCTCAAGGGTAGGAAGGCATTCTTACACTGAACTAAACTATTGATAACCACACACTGTTGACAAAAGATACTTTTGAAACCCATCTGATTTTTTTCTTATTTGCTGTAACACCTGTAGTAGATGAGAAGAGGCAAGCAGAATGGACTCAGACACAGAGCAGTCACACTGAGCACTGGACATCTTAGGCCAGCTACCTAGGCTAACTTACATGGTTGTAAAGCATCTAGGTATCTCACCTCCCTCAGGGTCTCTTCCCTGTGTAAGAAAGGCCAATACCTTCTTGCTTTTAAGCACCCAAATCAACTCTTTCAGTGTAAGTTTGCAGGTAAGGGACAAGAGGGACAAGACATCTTTAGTATATTTAGTATCATATCTAACTGGCTAGAGTAGTTTCCTGAAAGACAGACATTTGAGTTTAAACTTACTGGTTTGTATCCCTTAGGAAGTTAGCTTAAATATCAGGCTATAAACCACACAAGCACAGAGACACAGGCAATCCTTGCTGAAACCCCACTGAAAGTCTGGCACTACAGAGGCAATAATGCCAAGCTACAAGGCCAGAAAATGAAAGTTAACAGCAAGAAGTGACAGGCTTGTGTGATTTCAGATGAAGTTACAGCAGTGTAGTATTTACAACATGCACCTCTTTAGCATAGTAAGCATCAGTAATGCATCAGCATAGGCATACTGCAAAAACCAGAAAGTATATTCCCCGGAATATCTTACCAAAAGTCAGATTAAAAATAATTTTCTTATCAAAAAGACAACTAAAAAGATGCCAAAATAAACATGTTAGCAGCCCAAGGGAGAGTAACAGTCAAAACAGCCTTTTCACAATCTATCTTCTGGAGAAAAACAGCCACACATGTGAAGTGCAACTTCAGAGACAAAAAGCTATAAGCCATAGTCCATTCTTGCAAAATCTAAAGAAAGCAAAACTTATCCACAAGTTTAACACAAGCCAGACTTAGTTTTGCTGACAGAAATGTTTTTTCTTTGGTATTAACTCTGCATTTTAAATCCTTCCCAACTCAGGAAACCCACATACACCAAGATTTGACTACCAGTGGGGAAAAACTAGCAAATTGCAGAAAGGGCAAAAGACATACAAGTAGTAATACAAACCAAAATAAAATCTTTTGGGAGGATCCTGTGAAGACAGCATTTAGAAAATGTAATTCAACGAGGGAAAGCCAAAAAGCAAACAGCATTGCAATTAGCAAGACTGCTGAGCACTCACCAGATAAAGGCAAGTCTACTGCCTGACTCACGCAGAGTCCCTAACCCCTTTTCCCCAGACACCATGCACACACAAGCCCTATGAAGAAACATTTATTTCCTGGCTGGTAGCAAAGGGCAGAGGAAACCATGAGTCAGCAACCTGATGACTTCTCCATAGTGTGATTCACAGAAGTAGATCTAGTGACTGTAAATTTTTCTGTTGAGTCAGAAAGAAGAGGTATTGCACAGTAACTAAAAAAAAAATTACAATTTTAGTATCTGTTGTACATTGCAATCCATCAAGAAAGCCATCAGAAACAGAAACAGGCACTCCTGCAATGCAAACACGCTTGTGAGACACGGTGGATCAACTTTTTGGCAAACGGATCAGATGTGCTCAGCAGAAGTATTTTGAAATGCTCCCTTAGTAATTACAGTGGGCTGCATGGAAACATCAAATATTTAGAACTTTACTATATGTTACCTCCAAAATTACCAATTAGATTTTACAGATGTCATTGCCTCTACAGTTAACGTTAAATGAAAACAGAAGAAGCGATCAGAAATCACTACGTAGTGATGACCTTGCCAAATTTAGCCACTCATGTTGAAAACTTTTCAAGTCAAGTCTCTGCTTCAGAGCATTTCTGTAAAAATGGGCCAGCTCTCCTAAAGATTTAGTTGCTTNTTCCATGGAGCAAGCATACAAAATTTGGCAGGAGAAAAGACCAGCAGGAAACAGTTCTCAAGATACAGTTAAATAGTTACTTTCTACCTGCTTAGACACAAAGTCTGGACATTTTCAGGCCTCTGGGAAAAAGTTATCAGTGTTGTATTATGCTCAGAAGACATTTATCACAGTTGTGCAGCTAAATTTTCTGACGATCCTGTTTACCCTGGGCAAGCTTCAGTCCAGAGCTACAAGTGCAAAGCAGAACTTTTCACTGAAAACCTATCCAGCCTGTCAGCCTGACCCTGCAGAACAAGTCCACAGAAATGGGGAAGGAAATTGCATTTCCAGCACTCTCCCTGATCCCTAGTGTTTAGGACTTCTTTGGAAAAGAGATGACAGGATGATGAAAGTAAGGAGGAAAAAAGAAACCAGCTGACAGGCAGGAACAGAAATGCAGACAAGTATCACTTTCCCTTTGGGGAAAGTACGCCAGAGGTTTAGGATTTACATGCAATTACTACCAAGTGTCACATTCCCTCCACTGCCTTTTAAACAGCCATTAAAAGTATGGAGAGTATGTATGTCCGACTAGCCCTGAAGAAGAACACACCTAACTGTAATTGGTGTCATTCACTGTAGTACTGCAGATGCTCGTGTTGGAGCTAAGTGTACAAACATTTCAACCTGTTGGGGACCTCTTGGGAAGTTGCTCCAACAACCATACTTAAAGATTAAAACGTCAGCCAGACAGTACTTGGTGTCCACAGAATCTTCTCTTGTGTCAGTTTTGCAGTATCACAAAATGGGTAAAGCTGGAAGGGACCCCAGTAGGTCAACTGGTCCAAACTACATGCTCAGGTGGGGTCATCCCAGAGCACAGGGCACAGGATTGTGTCCAGATGGTTCTTGAATATCTCCAGTGAGGGACATCCACAACCTCTCTGGGCAACCTGTTCCAGTGCATGGTCAACTACATAGTAGAAAAGTTCTTCCTCATATTAAGGTGGAACATCCTGTGCATCAGTTTCTGTCAATTAACTCTTGTCCTATTGCTCAGCATCACCAAAAAGAGCCTGACTCCACCTCAAAGTACTTCACACAGTCAGCTGGGTGAGTCACCCTTCAGACTTCTGCTGAATGTCTGTAACCAAAGTACTTACTGCATAGGTACCCTTTACCAGTGATCTGAATCACAACACAGGAATAACCTTCCATTTACTACTCCCTAAAGTTTTGTTTTCCTTCATAATTACTAGGAAAACTTAGTAACTTCATCTAAAAAGATATCTCAGCAAGCCACCACCAAGAGCACTTCAGATGGACGTGTGCATTCATTTTGTACGGTCATCTGAAATATTCAATTGATTATCTGATTTGTTCAGCCTATGTTGCACTGACTTTGGAAACTGCATCTTGATTAATTACTATGCCAAAAACCACTGAGAAGTCTACATATGTTATTATGGTTGTCAACAGTTTCAATTCAAAATCCTGTTTAGCTTTTAGAAACCTGATTTCTGCCTTAAAAACATCCAAATAATTCAAACGAAACAACCACATCAACCTATGCTCCAAATTGTACTACCAACATTTAGCAACTGCACCTCATAGCAACTCCTGGGAGTAACTGGCCAGAGGGATGTACACTTTGTGATCAGCAGGTAATCACATCACCTATTCATGCTTTACAGACACTGACACATTTCAGAAACTCTCCAAATTCCACAAAAGTTAGCCAGTTTTCTAAAATAAGCTGAGAAAAAAAAAAAATCAGAGCTAACAGATCCAAAAAGGTCCCTGTCTGATTTGTGTATAAACAAAGCAAACACATAGTTAGTATAGGTTCTCACAGATTTTCAAATGGTTTTACTTGAAGGTTTTTTTACTATCTGCTTAAACAGATAGGATTTCATTTTGTCTGCAATTTGTGAATGAGACAGCTTCGCAGACAAAAATAATTGCACTTATAAAACATTCATACTTTTTCCCCCCTCACCAGTAATCTTTATTTACTACTATGCCTTTCTGTTCCATGTAAGTAAATCAAATAAAAATGTCATAATAAAAATGATCATAGAAATGATCATAGAAAAAAGAGCTGATCTCTGCCCCAAACAGTACCTCCTTCAACGTTAAAATTTCAGAAAGTGTCCTATTATTGCACTTAACCTTCAACACTAATCCTGATGCTGAATTATTATGTTCACAGTTAGTATAACTTCTACGAAGATTTTGAACTTACCATCTGGAGCATATTTTGAAGCTATTCCCAAAAAAATCCCCAGTGCAACAAAAAGTGAAAGGCTAGAAATGGCAAAGCAAATAAGAGTATTTTTATGCCTGTTGGCTTCTGCCTGTCGGCGGTGCTGCTCCACTGGTAAGGATGGGAGTCTTGTCCGAGCTTCTTGTCTCGCCGAGGTAAATTCAGCTGCAGCATGGCTCTGCGAGGGTGGCGGGGGACGGAGAGGGGCAATTCTCCCTGGGATGTACCCCGAAGACCTGTGACTGCTCCCGTTCTGAGGCCGGAGGAACGCAGGGGAGCTCCCCCTGGCATCAGTGTCTTGCATGTTATAAAGTCACTGGAACATGCACACACACACACACAGGGGGAAAAGATAAGAGACAGGCTTTCAGAATACAGATCAAAATACATAACAGAAAGAAAGAAATAACAACAATGAAAGGCAATTTTAAGGCACATGTCTTAAGAAGAACGGCCATCGAAGCTGTGGCTATTTACAAAGTATCAGTCACTCAGTTGCTACTGGGCACTTGCCATGGTGTAACAGCATCGAACAATCGTACATGTGTCTTCAACAAAATTATACTCAAAAACATCTGGTGTGGGAACCTAGTACAGCACAGACCACTTCTTCATAGTTCCAAGAGATATTTTTCACCGAGTGTTTTCACAGTTAACTTGTATTATGCGATTAAGAAATAAGCTGAACAATGAGAAAGCTAGCAGCCTCTGCTTCCCCACAGTTATGCAAAGAATGCCTAAATTTATTTCTTCTGCACACAGCAGCTGAACAAACTCCTCACTGTTTTCCTTTAAAGAAAAGAAGCTGAAAAAGGCAAGCCTTTTCTTCCACACTGGAAGCAGTAAAATGCATTTAAATTTAATACACTAAATAACAAATACTATTTGATGTCTATCCATGTTGACAAAACTTAGTCAACACTTTTAATGAGCCGAGACATACAGAGCCCACAAACTCCTAATTTACTCACAGCATGACTCAAGTAAAGGTGCATCAGGAATGGTCCTGTAAGAAAGCCATTTGCATCTCATTCAGCAAACGTGGTGGTTTTTCTCACTGCTGAGATGCCTGGGTTTGGACACAAAGCCTGGAAGCAACATGACTGCTCCAGATCTCTGTACCTATCACCCAGAAGTGAGTGCTGGTTTTATTTCAGTTAGTGGTACTGTTTCCATCTTTTTTCTTAAGCACTGAAAGAGGAGAGGTTACCAATGCCATCAGTTCCTGGCCCATCCTCACCAGCAGTTCTACCCACCACGCTTTTCTGCTTCAAGGGACATAAACCTGCATTTGACTATTTTCTCAGGTTTTCCAATCAACAGTGATGCATAGAGTTCTCACAAAACTGGCTTTTTTTTTTATTATTATTGCTATTAATATTTCTTATAGAACAAATTTATTGAGAAGGCTGCCCAAGTTTCAGTTGACTTAAACCTAACTTTCTAAACTAAATCCTGAAGGGGATTAAGGCATAAGCCATGTGTATTAAACAGCAAAGTGAAATAGGAAAATAAAAGCTACTATTAATTGAAGAGCATAAAGATCCTTTCTCTTTCATTAACAACGGGAAGTCTGAGCCATAATCTGAAGTGTCAGGCATGCTGCTGAAGGAGAAATGTGACAACTGTAATCTTATTCTGAGAAGTAGCAAAGGAGCCTTTTGTCTCACATGGTGCAAAATCTGATACTTCACTGTTTCAAGGCAAATGAGTTACTACTATTGGACAGGTTGGATTACCCTTTCATGGGAGACAATGCATCTCCAGATGTACACACAATGACAATCAAGGCACTGAAACATTAACTGGCATAGCTATCCCAGACTGCAAAAATTATTTCACGTCCTCCAGCAGTGTTTCTCACACCTGTTCATTATAGCAAATCAATTTTCAGCATTCTCCTTTCCATTTTTTGAGAAACTATTTCCCAAACATAATCCTCTCTGCTCAAACTTAACTTCCCAATGTGTTATGAACCCTGAGGAACAGCTTGCTTTTACCACATGTGCTTTTGCACTCAACGTGGCATCTCTCAGCAGTGAAAATTCAACCATTTCTATGTTTTAGAAGTGGTGTTAAAAGCTGAGCAGAGGAGCTTACCAACTAATTCAAAGACAGCCTAGCTGAAACAAATACTGGACTAGCTTGTTGATTAGAAATTTTACAAAATCTGATCCAGCACTGACTTCTTCTTTTATGGTTTGAAACCCTAACTCCTTAAAAAGTTTTCAATTATGTCACTTATCTGTGACACCAACAAAATTACTACAGTGTTCACTATTGTGTAACACGAAGAGTTAACAAGTTTGTTAATTACTCAGCTATATCAATTAAATCCAGATTGGTAATGTAAAACTTAACTTAGTTTTAAAATAATTTTACCACAATTTGCCTATCAAGGCCTCCTAAAGTACTGTCAGACCTCTAACAGGAAAAAGAAAAGAGTCATTAATTGCAACAGACATTGAAAACACTTGTGTCATATTTTAAGCGTATTTTATTTTGTGTAAAGCATTCTGCTTTGTTTGCAAATCTCATTTTGGAAACTGTAAAAGTTTTCCAATTATCCCACTCAAATGCAAACACAGGTCATCCCAAAGACAGGTAGAACAGAGACTGCAGAAATGTTGTCTTACCTACTACAAAATAAAATAATGAAACAAAGTCATAAGGAGATACTTAGAACATTCTAGAGACTTACCATACAGTTTTCCATTACAACAGGAGTAACCATTGCAACAATTTCTTCCCTCTTCATATGTTATTTGAAATTCTCTAGCTGAAAAAGGATCTATTCTATCCTGTAGAGCAGCTATTGGCTTTTTTAAAACACAAATTGATAATCTGATTCAAATTATTGGCTTGTTTATTTCCACTCTGTGGAAATAGATAGCACCAGAGAAATGCATGCAGCTATGCCCCAGAGAATGTGATTATTTACTTGCACGGATACAGTCTGTATGTCATAAATATAGCACAAGTTTTTCTCTGTAAGTGCATTTACAGAGCAAAATGCAGGACAAAAAACTCGAGCTGTTGACCTACTTACATACCACATTCCCTTGCAAGTTCCCATACACCTGAATTTTTCCAGGTTTTCCTCTGACCTATGCCTATGCTGTGGTCTGCTGAAGTAGCTCATGATCCGAGCATCTCTTCCTGATGGTGCAATCTTAGGAAAACCAACTAATTTTACAATTGTACTGTAGTACAGAGAATGATGCAGTATTTTACTTTGCAGCTTGTTTGAGAGTGTTTTCAGTATCAGGCAAGTTCTTACACCATGTACAACCAATTACCTAACAGTTATACAGAGCCCAATCTATACAAATGTGCCATTCAGGCATGCTGTTGTCTCAGTATTCCCAAACTTCTTGCACTTTAGCCTTCAACAGGAGACTGTTAAAGCAAGACTTTAAAACCGTTATTCCACACAGCTTTTAGTCAGGACCACACTTAAGAATATGCCTTCAGGTCATCAGTACAAGGGAAGCTTCCATGCACAGACTCAGCTGGAATATCTCAAATGCTTCAGCCCACAATGTACTCATTGTCATCCATCTGCTGGATGACTGCACTTACTTGCACATCACTCTTGCAAGAGCAGTGCTACTCCACACAATCCAGATTTCTGCTTATGCACCTCTTCCTACAATATAAGCAAGCAAGCGCTTCTCATCCTGATCACAACAGCCAACTCAGCTTAAACCACCCAAAACCAACAACAACAACAAAAAATTAAAATGTTTGTTTTGCACAGCGTCCAAGTGAAAACAGTGAATACCTGCAAGTCTGGATCTGCCTAGGGAGAATCTGAACCGTGTGGACAGCAGACCCCAGCAGGCAGACAGCAACAAGCTGCTGAACAGGCTGCAACATCTCGATTCCTCAAATATTCCTTCTCCACTTTTAACTTGTGCCACTACCACACTCACACATCCCCACATTGTTCCCCACTGTGAAACATATGCATTGTAAAACCAAGGGGTAACACCTGAACCTCCCAAGATGTGACTGTGCGCTCAGAAGCAAACAACATGCTTATCTATTTCTCATTTTGGGACTGGCTTCCTGGAAAGAAATCAGCTTCTGAGGTAACTCAAAACATTACCTGATACCACCCAAAATGTGAGAAATATTCCAAGATATTTCACGCGTCTCTGCTGTCAAATGCTAGTATAATAAAACATGTCAAACATGCAAGAAAACTCCCACATCCTACACCTTCCGAAAACTGTAAAGAGTACGCTTACTTCCATACAGTGCAAAGAAATTAATGCTTCCCTTAGAGCATGTTTTAAAGATCATAGGTCTTAAAAATAAAATAAAAGAGAAACTGGAAGAAATCACACTTCTGTTGATCTGGACTATCAAAAGGCACCAGCTGTAGTGCTGACCTATTACTACACTGTCTAATCTCAGAGTATATAACTCCCATTAAGGAAAAGGCTGAGGAAGGGTGAAGGAAAACAACACACAGCAAAGAAAATATCTGCCCATGCAATGCAGCACTACAATGGTTACTGCTGCTTTCCTGCTAGAAGTACTTGCCCAGTATGAAATCAAAGTGCAGTGAGAGACACAAGAAAAGACACAAGAATTCAGTATTAAAAAGCTCCTAAGTAGATACATTACTGAACAGAAAGTGATGTAAAGCAAACTCCTAAAGTATGACATGCACATCTTTACAAGCATCCAAGCTGGTCCTACAATGGAGATACTAAATTTAAAGCTTCAAGTGCCTTGGAAGTCCCCAGCTCAACAACTCACAACCTTACCATGAAGAATGGTTCCCAGTAATACACGGGATGCCCACATGCTTTCCTATCTGGTTCTGCAATTTCTTCTACTGCCTCAATCTGAAATTACACCTATTCACTACGACAGCAGACAGCAATGTTCGTAGGAACCTACTTTTCCATCTGTGTACAAAAGCTGCAAAGAACATGTGCACAATAACACAGTCAGGTAACTGTTGGAAATTGTAACAATATTTATAACAGCTGGAAGAATCCCAGCTCACTTAAAAAAGTGTAAAAACTCTTACTGACATGTTCTAGACACACACGCTGCTGCTGCATGCCACCACTGAGTCTTCTCCCTTGGTTTTCTGAATTTCCTGTGTAGCAACTACTAATTTTTAGTGAATTTTTTGGCACACATGAAACATGAAAAATCGCAACATATGCGGCCACATGAGCCAAGGACCACATCTCCTGAAACACATCTTTCAAAATATAGAATCACAGAACCGCTTTGGTACCACATATCAAGAGACAGAAGCAAAAGCATGTATTATATTTACACTACAAGATAAGGTCTATAGATAGAACTATCTTAATCAGCTGGCCTAATGAAATCTTTGTGCACACTAGTTTCTGCAGGTCAGAAGCAAATTTAAAACTTTTATACAAGTAGGTAAAGTTGAACTACATATGTTTAGGTGATATGCAAACTAATTAAGCTGTTACCCATGGATTAGAAAGGATGGTAGGGTGAGAGGGAGAGGATGGTGAGAAGATTGCTTCCCAAGGGCAATAGGTAATTTGTAGCCTCTGGAATATGAGTACGTCTGTGGGGACAAGTATGAAATTATAGCATGTCAAGCAAAACCACTGTCAGGTTCATGGCCTACAGCATACAGGAGAGCCCTGAATTTCAACCCTAACATCTTGTGAAGGTGTTTGGTAGACTGACATTAAGGAGGAGACTGAAAGATCAGAGGCAAAATGGGCATTTTTACAAGCAAAAGGGTTCCTCACTCCAATGACAACTGGGCTTTTGTCCTTCACTCACTGTTTGTGTGAATAAACTCTGCAGCACTCGCTTGGTTTCAGTTACATAACTGCCAGGAGAGCATTTGATGCAGCAGATAAAGTATTTAATTTTGCGGAAAATTCATGTACAAAACGCAGGTATTTTTGTAGTTCTGCAGAGATGTGTCTTCCTGCAGAAACTGTAGGAACATGTTTTCTTCCAAATATCATCCTGTAAGCATCCAAGAATTCTTAACTGACCAGAAGACACTGCTATTTTCAGTTTGCTTCAATACAACCGTAGTTTCTTCAGACCTTGCCCACTAAAACAAAAAAACATAACCCTGAAGCCACAGCAAACTGCAGTCAGTGTATCTATAATGGTACCTGATGCTTCCAGTGAATTCTGCTTTTCCCCCCTTTATTTCTTTGTCATACAGTTAACCTCTGTAAATGAGTTATAAATCGGGGAGCTTTATTCAGTTTTTCATTTACTCTTAAAACAATAGCACTTTATGCTGGAGGAAATCATGCAGAAATCACTTGTTTCTTTGCACACAAGTGAATTTACTAACAACTTAAATACAGCACACGCAAGAGAGAACACTAGGAAATATGGCACATGTGCTAAAATAGGCAACATGAATGGAACAATTATTACTGTTTCACTTTCAGGAATGAAATATTTAATAATTTCTATAGGAGAACAAGAGTGGAAACTTGCATTGTAATCACCCATTGGCTATTAGCTTGCTGCACAAATCACAGCTTATTTGGGCTCCAAGACTGTAACATGAGAAAAAAAAAACCCAGTCAGTAGCCTCACAGGGACATTGTGAAGGTTGGTTGAGAAAACACTTCGGTCTCCTCAGCTCAGTGATGCACCTGAGTACAAACCTACTTTTAAGTAAATAAATAGCTCCATTTAAGTCAACAGCTTCATGCAAAAGTGATGCATTTGCCACATTCACCTTAGAGAACCTGAATAGAATGGTAGGGGAAAAAAAAAACAAATGAAAAACCGGGCAGAAAATTTAAACTACTTTAAGTATTGACAATAAAAAACAGTATCTACAGTTATCTTCAGTCTCTAGAAAAACACAAATCCCATCTACAGGAGCTACATCTTAGGACTTCACTGCAGGAAGTTTTCTGTATAATGGTAATACTCTTCAGAAAATCCTGAACACTGGCACCACCTTGAATCACTGATGAAACAGAGTTGAGGCCTATAAGCCCTCTCCAAAGAGGAGAAAAGTAAGAATAGGTATCTATTTTCTTATTTTCAAATTACAAAAACTCTCATAAACAGATTACAAGAGCTAAGATTATAAGCATATATAACAGTACAAAATATAATAGACAATGGGGGAGTCAGATCCCATATTTAGTTTTGGTTAGCAGACATATGCAAAAATACTCCTGAGTGTACTGATAGAACCACTTAATAATCAGAGGGTTGTCATGTTTCAATTATACTTAAAACAATAATCAGTAGCATAATATGCTCTCTTCCACATCAGCAAGTGCATTTCTTTCTTCCTAGGCAAAGCTGTTAAGTTCTTGTAATTTTTTTTTCAGTTCACCTCAACCTTCAGTAAATGGTAAGTCATCCCTTATTCTGCTTATTTGAAGGACTGTTTTTAACTGTGCATCAGCCACAAAGGAAACAATGCTGTTTGAAAAGCCGAATTGTTGCAGCTGCACATCCACATTCTTTTAAGTTGTCTTGGATTTGTATGAGCCAAGATAAATGAGTGTGCATTAAAAAAATAATTAAGAGCTCCAAATTACATCCAATGTGAACACAGCTGTGACATCAGCACCTCTTAGCTGTTTCAACCCCCAAAGGATTCTTCATTCTGGTGGTGGATGACTAAGAGAGAGGATATACGACAAAGCTTCATACAGTCAGCACTAGCAGGAAGAATGCAAATGAGTTCATGTCTCTTCCAAGGGGGAAAAAAAAAAAAAAGCTGAGATGGAAAGGTTTCTGAGCCTGACTCAGTACTGTACGCTATGGACTTCCAAGAATTTACACAGGTTCAGAGAGCAACACGGTTGCAGAAAAGTTGGGCTCAGTCAGAGGACTGCTGGATAAATAATACTGCCTGGAGTTTAGGAAGTTCTTGAACAGTAAGGTGGTAGAGGCTGGAAGTAGTAGCATCATGTAGTAACTTGACCAGACACCTCTTTCTCAGCACTGTCAGACACTGGGCAATTGCCCGGATTGACACTTTGCATGATACGAATATGGTCACTCTTCCACTATGCTTTAAGATCTCATTTAACTGTCTTATGCCTTCACTTTTCCAAAATCACCTCTTCTCCTGTAAGGATCAAATCCCCCTCAGCTCAGTCATTGCAATTGTCTGTTGACATTAGCAGCACAAAATACACTTTTACCTAATGGCTTACATTAACATGCCAGCCTGATACCCAGTACCTGACACATAGATACAGTGTTCACCTTGCTGCAGGAATGGTGACATCCAGCAGCACAGCACAATCCATGAGGGCACAAAGCCTTCTAAGTAACAGCCTTGTGAAAAGAGCTTCTACTGATAAACTATCAAAGAATAATGTCACTGTATATCTGAATGACAACATCCTCCACGGCTCTAAGGTATCACAGGAATCACAAAACTACATGAGTCAAGAATCTGGTGAAAAATGAACAGTGACTTAGCTTACACAACATGAAACTTTTGTACAATTTTATAAAAGACATGTTCTATCATCTCCCTTTTATAAGAATCACAAACAGCTGTTTGGAATATCTCACAGTAAGTCTTCAAAGAGCAAAACAACGCCCTGTAATCCACCATTAAGTATGAATTCTGCTGAGCTAGTGGCTACATTCTTATTTTGGCTTACTCTGGTAAATTCAGTTCTAGCAAACTCTGCACCCAGCCGCTAAGTACTGCAACATCCTGCCACATACAGTTGGTCATCTTGCAGGACTGCACTACTGTTTTTTTCCATGTTCCCCTCCTTAATCCCATACGCCAAAAAGATAAAAGAGGTACTAGCAGATTCCTTTTGACTAAACTACTTCACAACAAAGGAATAAAATCAGTTACGAGTTCTAAAGTATGTGTTCTCTAATGCCTTCAGCACTTCCTTTCCATATTGGCAAATACATCACTTTTCTCCCCTCACATCTTTCATCAAGGTATACAGTTCTCTACTTCTTCCCCATTTCTCCTTTCTCAGTATTACTATTCCAACAAAATATTTCAGTGGATTTCTACACCCACATCAACAAACAATTCAATCCCATTTGTCTTGACAAAAATACCTCAATTAAATTGCTAGTGAATTCCCTTTCAGTAAAAATAAGCTGAGAACGGATCAAGTCTAATCATGATTTGACTCCAGACAAGAAACCACAATTACAGTACAGACTTTAATCATGTTTTGGTGCATACTTTAGATGATTCTACAGAACTGTCTTCCTAATGCAAAGCATGAACTTTCCTGACATACTTCAGACCATAGTCCTACGACACAATTTTTTAATACATAGAAAGTGAGATTTACTAGATCACAGTTTTCCCACTAATTTGTGTCTGAAGTTTTAAAATCACTGGTGCAAGCACCAAGGTGAAGAACAGCATCACCATGAGCATGAAACATGGGCTAGTTTCCTTGAAGACACGCATGATGAGGCCCATCCAAGAAGCTCCTTTGGCTGTGGGACAGGGGTAGAAGGGAGGTACCCTTATAGCTGTGGAAGCTGCAGCATCAGCTCCCATCAAACAATGGGGACCAAGTTCCTTCTCCTCCCCAGCTCCTGTACAAGGCAGGACAAATAGGAGGTGGAGGTCCAGAGCGGTCAGAGTCATCCCACAGGAAAAGAAGTAAAGGGCTGCCTCCTACTCAACAGGTAAGACAGACGTAATTGAGTTAATGAATAACATTCTTGACATTCTAATACCCATATTTCTTTCCTCACATGGAGAAAAAACAATGACCTGCAGAACACTGGTTATTTTCGGCAAACAAGGCTTCCACAGCAAGAAGCCGAACTTACTTACCTCAAAACACACAAAAATGGTATGTTAAAACTGTTTGACACAATTTTTCTGAAATATGCTAGGTATATAATAAAGGAAATTAATAACTGTGGTTTGTATTAACAGCCAATTAGTAAGTTATCTGTAATTGAAGAATGTTTCTAGCCCAGACTGCAGAAGGCATGCAGGCATTTCTTTGCATCTTTGGTGGCAAGAACATTGTTTTCAAGTAATTAAATCACACTGAAAAGCACCTCTTCCATTGTACCCTTTCATTACTCAAGGAAATAAGACCTCCTAACGTCCTTTTAAGTCAAGCTACTCAACCATGTATCAACTCAAATTTAAAAAAATGAAGATGCTGTAAAATAACCAAGGTAGTCCCACAGCTTGTGCTCTACCTTTTTCCATATTCTGGCCTTAAAGGACAAACAACTGCTTTGTTCTCCTGCCCTATCCCCCTGGTTTGTCAACTTGAAAGAAATATGAACTGTCTCACCAAAAGGGGACTCTTTCAGCCATAGAACCTGTTACAGCTACGAGACCTTTACTGGATTTCATAGGGCTTTCTGAAAACAATGGCATTTCCACACACGGCCATCATCTTCCACCAGTTAGTGTCTCCACCAACTAGCAATAAGTCCGAGGAACCGGCTAAAAGCTTCCATCCTTACTGCCACTCTCCTCACAAAATACTAAGAGGCTAAAGTGTTAATATTCATATTTTAAAAACTAGTCTGCCACTGAAAAACATCCATCCACATCCCAAAGCAGCATACTCCACAACTACTGTTCAGATCACATGCTGAATTTCAGAAAACGCCCTTATTTTAGCATGGATCTCACAACACCCCTCCTCTTTGTCCTCTTCCCCCTGAAGCCCTTTGTAGTTGGGGGCATTACGTGTGCTTTACATAAAACTGTTACTCCTCTGGACACTTCGCCTAGCTCACAGTCCCCGGCATAAAGTCTGCTGGATGCTGTATTAGTAGGGAGAGTGCAAGAGGAGCAGGCATAACAAACTTGATCAGGCAGATGCTATTTTCCATCCGTGCAGGCAGTGCGCAGGATCCACGCAGACAAAGCACTTCGAAGAGCTACAGACTCCTAAGAACAAAGATGAAACTCCCCTCCTCGCCACTGCTACCCATGGGCCATTTCACATCAGTATTGTAGATAAGCTGTTGTAAGATTTTTTTCTGTGATTCATTAAAACTTGATTAATGCCACATAAAAATACTAAGTACTACTTCATCTTCATGTAGTCTTTGTCACGCCCCAGGTGCTATTTTGTTTGTATAACTACTCAGGAATATAATATATCTTCCCCTTTAAAGAATCCGTGTCACTAATTCACATGTAAAATATAAACAAGGATAGTATCTTCAGCACACAGCCCTCACCTAAGATGCGATACAGTACAAACGCGGCGCATTCACCACCGGCACCCCTTTTTCTTAGAAGGGCTGGGATAATGCACAACTCCCACTGTTTCTTCGCGCCTCTGGGCAAGCAGAGCAGCTGCCGGTCATCAGTCACAGGGAAGGCACTGCACGATAACCCAGTTACTCGGGGCGCCTGACAAGTCCCAGCCGGGATGCCGCTCCGGTTCCCACCGCGGTGCCGCCGCCGCACCTGCCGCGCCCGGGCGAGGGGCGCGGGAACCTGCGGGG
>VXBX01005277.1:158879-191965 GCA_013400415.1 Scytalopus superciliaris
AGCTTCTGTCATTTTGAACAGAAAAAGGTACTAGGAGGGAACAGTAGTAAGTATATACAGTTACTAGTTAAAATTATGTCCCATTCTTTGAATTCCCATCAAGATCCTTGTGATTTAGAAAATACTGCCATTGTCTATTGAGACAAGAGAGCAAACATACATATTTGTTACCTTACTTAAGCCTTTTTGGCGTATATCCCAGACACTCCATGGTAATACCTTTTCCATATAGTAGCTGTGTTTTAAATTATCATACAAAACACATGGATTTTTAATTAACTCTCTGGGAGTTTAATACATTGTTTGGCAGAAAAAGAAGAAAAAAGTTAAATTCCTGAAATACAAAAGCTGCATGGACTGAGGGAAAGTTTACTCTTCATGAAAGCCTATTCTTACTTTGGCATATTGTGCTTCAACCAAAGTTAACAGCAGTTAACCAAGTATAACAATAGTTTAAGGGAGAAGATGGGAGTTTAAAATCCATATTGGGGGGATGTAGAGATAATTTCTAACCAGGTGTTAGTAGTGTTAGTAGGGAACAGTTTCAGTGTTGTCTCTTGCCCACTGAATGATCATGCCTTTTTCTTTCCTTACGTCAAAACAAACCCATATACAACTCATTTGCTTTTTGCAGCTTTAGAAAACAGTGCAACCCATTCCTGAGTTCTGCCTAGATCCTACCTGTCTTTCTCCTCCCTCACTTTGGCTGTTACCAAATATTTTATGATGGAGAAACATGCCAGAAATTCAAGATCTTGGATCATATAAACATGAGAAACTGTTGAAACCCAACAACAAAAACTGATACATTTTTAGTGGCTTTTAGATTTTCTCATCTATAATCAGACTCTGATAGTGAAAAATCAAAATAATAAAAAATCTTCTGCTAATGAAGGGAGTAGAGGCTGCATTGAAAGGTGGAAGGAGAATTAATGAATTGGAGTTTTAAAAGAATACTTGAAAATAAGTAGAAAGAGTAAATAAGAATGAGGGGTGTGGAAGGAGACTTACATAGATATACATGAAGGGGAGCATATAATTGAGACAAAAGGAAAAAGGGAAAACCAAACCAAGAAAACCAGAAGCAGATACAGGTACAAGGAAGTTGTATCTTTGTCTTTTACAGTTCTAACGTGCAGTTTTATGAAAGACAAAATGCAACAAGTCCATATTGCATTAAACATCATCTGAATAAAAGTCACAATTCCCNTGTGATTGTGATTGTCTTCTTTATTTAAATACTTTTTTCTTGGGAAAGTTTATCACAACAGGTGTCACTTCAGTAATTATTTTAATGTGAACTGAATTGACTTTTATGTCAATTTTACAAGCTAAGTGTAACAATAAATTTAGCTTGCATTTAAGGTAATATTGATGGAAACTGATTGCTAAATGAGTTACCAGAAAGATAATCATAAGGACTACTGGTTCTAGTTGCTTGTTTGGTCAAGAAACATAAACCATATGTAATCAGATACACTGTTAGAATAGTCAGACCAATGAGAGTTGGATTTGCAGAGCTGTGCTCATGAGTCAAAAGGCACAGACTACAGATCTTTAAACATTTGTCAGAAATTTTTGACTATAAGATATTCCACAATCCATAAGGCATATTAAAAATTGTTAAATGCATAATTTCCTACAAATTGCCTGCTAAACTTTTCTTGAAACTATTTGAAATATCTATGATCATTTGTGTTTCATCTCCTGTGTCTGGTGTAACTGCTTCTAAATTATGCTCATAATATTTCTATGTAATAAATTTATGTTCTGAGTTTTTTCCTTTGTTTTTATCTTAGTAAAGAATGATTTTGGTTAAAACTCTGTGACTTTTACAGTAAGAGCATTGCTTAAACCACAGATTTCCGATCTGCATTCACATTAGCAGGTACATACTAGTAAGCCAGATATATGACAAAATTGTGTTCATTTAATCTTGGAGAAAGACAGTCTGACTTCCATTGTAGAAAAAATGCATTTCAAGTGGTTATTTATTATGTATCTGACTGAAGAGAAAATATAAATATTTTCACAAGGAGAAATGCTCAGGAATATTACATATTTTAAAAGCATTAACACTTTTAGAAAAGGAACAAAGCTATAATCCTTCTAAATTCCTGCCAAAAATAGATATAGAAAGTGCTGAATCCCTTTATTTGCTGGTACCTTGAGTCCTCCAAGAAGAAACATATGTAGGTAGGAATATTTTTTGTGAATTTGAAAATAAAACACGCAAACTGCAGCTTTAGGATGCCAAGGTAACACTCATTTCCATGGCACTAAAACAAAGTTCAAATCAGAAATTTCCAAGACACATTTCTTGCACAGGATGATTTACAATCTTTGTACAGAGCTTTAGGCTCTCAATTCTGATACACATTCAAAGCATAGTCCTCAAAATCTTACTCTTTTATAAAAAAATCTCTTCAATACAGCAGAAAGACATTTGACCCACGTTTAAGTAATATTGCAAAAGAAAGCAGTTATGCTTACCTTGTTTTGTAACAAAGCAATCACACGTGTGTGTAAAGTCAGAGGAGTTTGTTTCCAGTAAATTTTCAGTTTTCTGCCAACACAATCTATGACCAAATGTCTGACTGAACCTTTTTCCTTTTGGGAAAGAACAAATACAAAGGCTAATCACGATTACAGGAAAAGTTATCTGTTGGGTTCCCTGCATAGGATATCATCCTGACCTTTTGTTTTTACACATGAAAAAACAGGAACTAAACTGTCTCATATGAATGACAACCAAATGTAAAAACAAGAAGTATTTGTTTGCCCAACAGAAATGAATTATTTGATTCTCTTGAGGTGCATTTGCAGTTCTGCAGAACATGTATCCCCTTAAGCAACTGGAAGTTCAGGCTCAGATATTCAATAATCCTAAAAATGGTGCTACTTTTTCAAAGTCAACTTGTAAAACAAGAGCTTGAGCTGAAAGCACCACTGGTTTAGCAGACCCAATTCTTTAGAAAAAACAAAAAATTATATTAAACTAGAGAGCAGAGGTGCATCAACACAGTTGACTCTTTCCAACAGTAGCTGATGACAACAAATTATGAGAGTATATAAAAAAAAAAAGGTTGAGGAAACATACATCAACACCTGGTAGACTACTTCCCCATCTTCCAGTGATTTGCAGCTCTGTGTCACTGTTCATATGCTGCTTCTGTTAAAGCTTCTGTTAAAGTAATCGGTTGCTTTTTGAACTACAATTTTCCTGGCATCCTGTGACAAGGAGCCCTGTAGCAGAACTGCCTCTTGTAAGAACAAACGTCTCTTTCAGTTGGGTTCAGAGCTTCCACTTACTCATTTCATATATCTATATGATATAGTTCTTACGTTGAAAGAAACAGTTAATCCATATTCATCTTTTCCATTATGCTCCATCATGTTCTTCGGTGCTCATCTCTTTTTGAGATGATAATAAGCAGAACATATTTCTGTGTTCCTTACATGGAAACTGTTTCATATCTCACCACCTTCATTGCTCTTTTGTTAATTTTGCTGCCCATTTGTTTAAGAAAGGCATAAAGAGAATAGCAGTATGCTCCAGAATACAGGCACCATGAACTGAAAAAACTGCTTTATTTGCATTCTCCTCTCTCCCTAAATCATCTCTGAAGTCTTTTTGCTTTGTTGGTCACCACTGAATATTGAGCTGATATTTTCTTCTTAGTATTCATTGCAATGTTAAGATGTAATTTCTGAACAGTAACTGTTTAGAGCCTGTAATTTTGTACATAAATTTTACTTTAGATTTCCCAACAACCTGTAAGTACTATATGCTATGACAATCACATCACTAAGTTTTTAAAAAGGAGCTACCCTTCAGATTATTTGTGTTCTGTTCTGAACAGCATGTTCCTGTTCTGTGTCAATTACAAAATAGCAGCAATGCAAAAATAATAACCTTTGCAATACGCTAGTCTTTTGAAGAAAATAGAACAAAATTTCTCTCTTGTCTCCTCAAACAGTCATTTGATTTTAGATAAACGATGAGGGTGAAAAAAAAGACAGGACAAATTATCTAATAAAGTATATAACACACTGCAGGCAAGACAGCATTCTCAGTGCAAGCTTGCCATGCTTTATACACTTCAGGCTACTCAGTCATGGAAGTTCTATTCTGCTGACCCTTTAATTTTCCTTCAAGTTCTCTTGCTACCAACCTTGCTTTTTTGTTCCATTCCCTTATCCTCTTGCCTATTTTATTGCAGTAGAAGCATATTTACTAAGCAAGGCAGATGTACAAGTTGGATTGGCACCAACATTTTATAGTTAAGTCCTACCTCTGCAAAATTCCGTGGAGCAAGCTGCAAGGAGCAAGAGGACACCTGAAAAAAGAAGTCTACAGCTAGAAACATATTTCATGTTTTTACATAATGCATTCAAAACTCAGACAGCAAAGATTTCTTAGACAATGAGTGAGCTTCACGCAAGCTTTGGACTAAACCTCCACTTGTACATGCAACAGATTCATGCTCCAATCCTAAGGAATTAAGAAAGGAGTCAAGAATTGAACTTAGTAAACAAAAATGTAAATGTGTAGGATGAAAGCTACTTATACTTTCAAAAAGGTGTTCTTGTGCAGGACTAGTCAGAACAACAGTCTGTATGAGACCAGGAAAATTTGTGTCCTCTCCTTGAAGCACTCATCAATTGGACAAAACCCCCTAGATATTGAGAGTCCGGCTAACCAAAAAGACAAAGAGTGGGAATACAGTTATTTCCCAAAGCTACAGATGCTTCAAGTAAAATCTTTTGCTATGCACAAAGGATTATTACAAAGTTATAAAGATTACCAGGATGTTTGTTATTATACTTCATTTGTTATCTAATGCCTAATAGTTTTGACTTCAAATCATACACCTTTCAGGAGTTAAAAATCAAAGCACATAGGTAAATTTTTGCACTGGGAAAAGTGAGGATATGTGAAACAGACCTGAAAACACCTGGGTCAGTGCAGAAGGACGGGCAGGAAGTGCTCCAGGTGCTGGGAGCACTGGACCCTGTGGTGAAGACCATGGTGAGTCAGGCTGTTCCCTGTAGTCCATGGAGGACCACAGGGGAGCAGAGATCCACCTGCAGCCCCTGAAGGCCCTCATGCTGGAGCAGGTGGATGCCTGAAGGAAGTTGTGACCCTATAGGAAATCCATGCTGGACCAGAGTCCTGGCAGGACCTGTGGAGAGAGGAGGCCACACTGGAGCAGGTTGTCTGGCAGGACTTGTGACCCTGTGGGGGACCCACACTGGAGCAGCCTGTTCCTGAAGGACTGACCCCATGGAAGGGATCCATACTGGAGCAGTTCCTGAAGAACAGCGTGCCTGTGGGAAGGACTCACACTGGAGAAGTTTGTGGAGGACTGTCCCTCATGTGAGGGACCCCAAGCTGGGGCAAGGGAGGAGTGTGAGGAGGAAGGACCAGTAGAGACGTCTGATGAAGTGACCATAACTCCCATTCTCCATCCTCTTATGCCACTGGGGAAGAGGAGGTAGAGAATTTGGGGTGAGATCAGAAAGAAGGCAGGAGTCAGGGAAAAGCTGGACTGGTTTTTATTTCTCAATAGCCTACTCTGATTTGATTGGTAATAAACCAAGTTGATTTCACCAAGTTGAGTCTGTTATGCCCATGACAGTAACTGATGAGCGATTTCTGCCTGTGCTTGTCTTGCCTCACAAGCCTTTCACTATTATCTTCTCTACAGTGTCCAGTTGAGGAGGTAATAGAGTGGACATCTGGCATCCAATCAGGGTCAACACAATACAATTAGATATCAACTTCATCGTTGCAGTGTGTCATTTTAACTGAAAGACTTTCAAAGAGGCTTCTGCATGTTTATTTTGCATTTTTGATAACAGCTTACATCTGGTCATCTTCAGAAGTCTGTCACATGTAACCAGGGAAAGAAAATGCTTTTCCAGAGTCTGAGAAATGTGGCAATAAACCATAAATTGCCTGAAAGCCAGCGTACAAAAATCACTTTCACTTTTAAAACATCTTCCCCAATGCAAAACATTAACTTGAATGAATTAAAATCAGACACAAATGGACACAAGTATCTTTGAATACTGTTATTTTGCACCTCTTCTTAGAGAATACTGTTGAATTTGAAGTAGCACTACCTGATCCATCTATCCTGTACAGTAAATACTTAGGAATATGTTGCTAGATACATGCCTAATAGATTATTCAGTAGTAATGACCTCTTTTTATTAAAATGTATGGCTTTCATTGGTCTCCAGAGTTTAAGCTTTGGTTTACCACTCATCTCTCATCCCCTCAAAAAGGAATCCTATTTTATCTGATGTATTTACAATTCAATGTCTAAGTTTCTTGTGAGATACTGTACAAAATATTGAGTCTTATTATCTGCCTTGGAAAGCCTGAAGCTCTACAATTAAGTTTCAAAATATGCATATCAACTTAGAGATTGCTGGCTGGTACAACAAAAGACATGAGATTATGAATTGTTCCTGTATGTCTCATGAGTGCTAATCCTGAAAGTCAGTAATCACATTTTAAAGGGAAATATTAGTAATCACTTTACTCCTGATTGGAAAAAACAAAAGAAATAAAAAAAGGTTAGTGTGGTTGATGACTCCTCATCACTATTAGTTAGTGCCATATTCCAATCCAAACATGGATTGGAACACATCTGGAATTGCTTGCCAGGAGAATGAAGTTTCTTCCTCCCTTTACTAGAGTTCTATTTTCATCCTGGTACACATGACATCCATTTCACTAGCCGTATTTTCAGATGTTCCCTCAGTGAGGAAGGCAGACAGCTACAAGATTTTTCCTTCTTCTTTTGTGAATAAAACGCTGATTTTTTCATACATAGTTGACAACACCTGAAACTTCACAGGAGGCCTGTTCCTTTCTTTGAACTACTCTTGAGCTAAAACTCAAGTTAGAGAAGTATTTAAGATCTGAACAGAACTGTCAGGTAAATGTCACTTTTCTTTCCCCTGAATGTGAACATGGCCAAGGAATAGGAAGGAGAACCCTGGAAAAGATGATTCCTAGACTTTGCACAGGAACTGCAAGGAACAGAAGCTTAGTACAAAGTTGTCCATGGTTTAAAGCTCTTCTAAACCGTTAAATAACACTAGCAATAAAAAAGCTGCATCTTACTGTGGACTGGGCAGATCTAAAGCATGCAATTGATACATTTAATGTCTGTCTGCACTCAGCAATATACTTCATCTTTCAGTAGCATCACAGAAATCTCCAGATTACAAATGTGTTAAATTCAGAGAAAGTGTGAATTAGAAGCCAAAGATGTGATCTCCCACGTCACATACACTAAGGTACCCATCAGTTTTGACCTCAGACACTTGACAGCCTCAAGGCCCAGTATGGAGAATCTCAGAATTGGTCCTGTAAGTCAGCAGCACATAAGGATATGTAGAAACTCAAGCACATTTGGTGTTGTTAGCTCCCTTGCCTCCTTCATTAGCTTGAAGTTAAATTATGTTTGCCTTACAGTCTCTAGACTCTTCTGTTCCCTCTGGAATGTTACAGCTACATCATAATCTAAGCTTTATTTTAAAAATTAAGTACTTTAGCTTCTGTTTTGAAGCTGAAGTTTTACAGTACAAGTTGTGTGCCCATTTCAGGTTCAAAATACAGGAGGTAAATCAAAAGTACGAGGCTTTGGTCAGTTTGTGTTGTGGGAGAGGGATAAACTTAAAAAGTTTTAAGGTCCAGCATATATTTTTGATACCTTAGACTGGTATACTGAAGAGTTTACTAGCTTGTCCTTGTCAAAAAGACTCATATACATCTTCTGGGAAACAGATTTTGTACAAAACTTTACAGAATGCATTCCATTTAGAACTAAATTCCAAACACATAATTTATAAACAGCTCTATAGGAAACTTTTTATTTTTTATCTCATTGATAATATAATTTCTAGTTCACAATACAGTATGGTCTTCCTATAATTCTGCCAGTATTGTCTCACAAACAGTAGAGCATTAAATACTTCTTAAAGGGTAGCAGAGACCTAACAGCATGCAGACCCTTTTATCTTTGAGTCAAATTCAATCAGTACTCCAGCAGACGAAAAGAATGATGGATTTGTGTTTATAAAGGGAGTTAAAAACAAAGTACAGAGGAATTGCCTGATGCCGCCATGGGGAAGCATATTGAAGACAAGCAATCTTCTCAGTCCAATTCTACCCTATGTCAGTTTCATAACAATTACTGTCTTTTCTGATACTTTGAGCAGAAAGGTGACGCCCAAGAAGATTAAACACAGCTTTTGGGGATCTACTCCTTCTGGTCCTTAAGTACTAACATGAACACTCAATACCATTGATGGACTCTTACAAAAACATGCAAAATGACAAGAAGTCAGAAAAAAATCCCAAACACTAAAATCCAATTACATATTTGAAATACAAGTATAAATTCATCCAAGTAGGTTAATATAATTTGCTATCTTTTCTCCTGTCATAAATTCCTACATTCCTAGAGTGCTCAAACCTAGAGTCTTTCCACTGAACTGCAGACTGTATCAGATAACCCACTGGTAACAAAGATTCATCAGGCTAGCATGTTAAATGTATTAAAGTCTGGTAATTCAGTTGTATGTCAGCAGAGGGCACATAGAAAGTCAGAAAGCTTTCAGTAGTAATCTAATCTGAAAATACCTTTAAATTGTTTTGTATAATTTTATTGCACTATCAACATTTTCCTTTTTTTAATGCTTCTAGGCATAAGAAAATTAATATTATAAACATTAAATATAAATACTGTTAAACAGATAATAAGACATATTCTTTAAATACAAGTCTATGCTTATATTCTTACAGCTGTTACCTTCCCTAAATCTTTGTTATATGAATTTCCACAGGAAAGCACATGGGAAAATGACAAAACAAAGGCAGGTGTTTGCAGACCACCCTTCTCAAGAAAGTCTAATGTGATTTATTAATGAAGTTTTGAATGTCATGCTACTGTGCTACAGTAAACACATTTGAAAGCTAAGAGTCAGCATGTAAATAAAGTTATGCCTGAAGCAGTGAGTCCAATCTTATCTGTGCAGCTGAAAGCATGATTGCCGGTCTAATTCAAAGGACTCACACAACTCAATTTACTGATCCTATTTTGACAAGAGTCTTAGAAAAATACAAAATACTTAAAATAAAATTCTCAATGTCTTTATCAAACAGGTTTAGGTCTACTTCGGCTGTAACAGATTAGAAACTGCTAAAGTAATGGCCACTGCCTTCAGTAAGTTGTAAGTATTTTTTGAAACCATAGTTTTTGCCTACACAGGTGGTAAATATAAGACAACAGAACCTAGAAAATTCAACAGTGGTCAGGCTCAATGATCATATATTTGATGTTGACTGTCCTAACCAGCTGTATCAGAATCTGCTCCTGCACAGTCCTGGAAGCACTTTAAGAGCTGAGTTAGCTCTGCACCCTGTGACATCACGAAGGCCATCAGAAATGTAAGCAATAGCTTTGGAGAGAATTCATAATAAGGCTTTAAACTTTGCATTAGGGTCTAGCCCAGTTGTCTCCAAAGTATGTGAGTGGTGGGGCAAAGTACATCCCAGTATGTGGGCAAGAAATCCAGCGAAGTGCAGGAATATGGTTTTTAGTATTAACAAATAAAAGAAAATGAAATATTTTTTAATAGTGTTTGTTTCATCTAATCTCATACTGTTTTAATTTAGATTTTGTATATGTTTTATAATGTACATAATGCATTAATACAATGGTACATGTATACATTTATAAACATCTACGCACTTATTAGGGGTGCATGATCAAAAATGTTTGGATATCACTGGTTTAGCCCTAGTACACTAATGGTATCAGTGAATAAAAACAGAGGATGTGCCATTGTTAAACATAAATTCTTTTATCAGAATGAACTAATTTCCCATGGACATAAAATAAAAAACAGGAATTGGAAAAAAAGAAGCAACATAGGGTGCTTCCCCTCTTCCTCTCCTTTCCACATCCTTCTATTTTTCCACTTTCCTTCTTCCTCTCAATTTTCAATTTATATTTGGCACTTTTTCATTCATTAATTTCTCCACTCTCCTTTGAATTAGTTATATTTTTCTTACAAAAAATATTTTATTTTATAGATAAAAGCTTTTAGTTTCTTTATTTTTTTTCCCCCTCACTTCTCCTTTTACTTATTTTGTTTAGGTCTGCCAAAATCTCTTGCTTCTTCCAGGATCTCCCCCTTTTCTATCTCATTCTGCTGGTTTTGCCCTCCTCTACCTAACCACAAGCTCTTTTTATCTGATTTGTGGATCCGTCTTTGGGCTTTCACCAGGCCTATTTTTTATCCCTTAGTTGAACCTTAACCTTTTTTTCTTTTTCCCCAGTGCAACTTTGTATTTTCAACATCCTCTCTTTCCTGTTATTTTCTTTTCCCACAAGACGGAAGAGAAATACTTAGGAGTAAGTGACATGCCTTTGTAGTGTTGTTTCCTCTGACCTTACAGCTGCCCTTCCGCTTGGCAACAAACCTCCCCTTATGAAATCAGGAATAGCTGAACATTTGCTGCAGCAAGTCTCTTCCTGTCTGTGCTCCTCTGCACCACTGAAAGGCAGAATATGGCATGCAGTCAGTGGAGCCTCATCCACAGCTGGCAGCAAGTTGGAAGATTTCTGAGATGACGTATGGGCTTGTGAGGCACTGAGACTGGTACAGGGAGAGCTAGACAAGAAGGGTACAAGGGTGAGAAAAGGGAGCAGGTAAGAGCCTGCAGGAAGAAATAGGTGTGTCCATCCAAGAGCTGCATCTAAGGAACAAGACAATCTAAGCTCAAGGGCAGATGGGCTGTATTCACACATGGCAATTACTTTAATTCTAATAGTGTTACAGCAGCAAACATTACAATAACCAATATTGTAACATGCAACTTAATGGTCAAGAGCCTTTGAAGTCTAACATTATTTATTTGCTTCCCTGCTGCTGCACATTCCAAAAAATTATCAACTTAAGTCTTTCAACACACAAAATGGCATAAGAAGTTATCAATTACAGTGAAGCGTAAACCAATAAATAGTAACATAGATATTTAAAGCACTTAATCTTTTCTTTTCCTCTTAGAAAAATTCCCAGAGTTAAAAGAAAGGATCACTACAGAAATCCTATGCACATTTTTGGTCAAAAGTATCAAATGAAAGTATTACAGTACATATCAGGTAACTACTAACAAGTGAAAGATGACTGTTGAATTAGTCCTCAAAATATTTGCTGATACCTATTTTCACTGCTTTAATCATACTAAAAAAAAAATAAATCTATGTCCTTTGGAGAGAATGTTTTCCTTTTTTGACATACTTTATTCTAATAATGTATTTTTTTATTATTCTATCGAAGAAACAGTATCAGCACTTACATTCCATAAATGCTATCTCCTTTTCTACTAGTAATGGTCTCAAAAGTCAATAAAAACATGCCTATAGAAATATCAATCCATAATATATAATTATTAAATTATGCATTTATGCACTGTATTTATCTACATGTATAATATACACTGTGTCTCCCTTTATGTGATCGTTTGAAAGTATGTGCACATTGTTTCAGTAATGCAGTTTCTTTGTAGTGCACTTAGTGTGTACTACTTTTCAAACAGGACATAGCACAGGAAAAGTAAATAATGAAGGAGAGGGAACACTTGCTTTACAAATAAAAACTGTGGAACCTGCTAGAGGAAAGTTGGGCAAGAGGATGGCAGAATTATTCATCAAATCCTACAAACACAAAAGAGAGGCTATTCATTTAGCAGTGAAAATTTTAGGACATGGACATAGAAAAGAAAGCAATTTTTTTAGAATAAGTAATGAAACTGTTGCATTTGTAGCCATGGAACACAGTATCAAGAAGCTCAATAAGGGAATAAACATAATCATATCTAAAATATATTAAAGGGCATAGGTTCAGACAAATCCTTTAACACTTCTAGTTCTCTAATTTAGGATGCTGAGGAAGCACGAGAAGATCTGACATTAGAGAGCAGACAGGTCTACAAGCTCTTCCTAAATCACACCTCTGACTAGCAATGTTGCAGACAGAACACAGACATACATACAACTTATTTGACGCACTAGGGCACTTTTTATGAGAATTTACTGCAAGAAAAGCATTTATTGTGCATTAGTTGCTAAATTCTTTGCATGTTCTAAGCCATGTGTAAATGTGATACAATTAAAGGAAAGAAGCATAAGTAATAATTCATTTATTGTCAGTAAGATCACAGGGTTATTGCAGAAAAACTGATATATAAGAAATTTGTATATTTGCTTAAGTAAAAACTTGAGTATGCACCCATATCATGTTGCTCTACATGCAGTCTATACAGTGCAGAAAGCTGAAATGATGTAAAACTTAGATGTGGAAATAGATGTCTTTGTTTCATGGAAGCCTAATGCAGTGGAACAACTCTTATCATCATAACCAAATTGGTTCTTTAATTAGACCTACATAACAGGAAAAAAAACTCCTATAGACCATAAAAGGGAAGCACAGAAATGCACTGCAGCCAGCTAAATCATTCACTAATAAGAAGAATCCAATTCTTGGCCATCATAAATGATCATGATTGACTACAATGAAAGTATAGAATTATCCAACAGCTATATGTCTAACAGAGTTATGATATACAGAAATGTGTGTATTTCAAAAATATTAATTGAATGCTTAAACACACCTTAGTGATTTCTGGTTACTTATAAAATCCAATTGTTCACTGAAGTCATATTGTATTAATTACAATTCAGGACAAATTATAAAGTTAAAATAAAAGAACAATGAAACTATCATTAACCATACATTCTCATGGCCAAGTCTTCACATACCACACACAGAAAAACAGAGACAACTTGACTAGTATAGCAGTTGAATGCTGACAAAGCAATAATCAGAAATGAGTCATAATTCTTTGTTCCCACATGAACAGTATTGTCTATATGTGACTGTTTTTTAAAGTAGCTATTTCCCAAACATGGAATTCACAGAATTGTTATGGCTGGAAAAGATCTTTAAGGTCATTAAGTCCAACCATTAAACCAGCACTGCTAAGTCCACCATTAACCCATGTTCCCAAGTGCTGTGACTATTCATCCTTTAAATATGTCCAGAGAAGGTAACAAAACCACTTCCTGGGTAGCCTGTTCCAACACTCAATAGTCCTTTTATTGAAGACATTTTTGTTAATATCCAATCCAACTCCCCCTGGTGCAACACAAGGCCATTTTCTCTTGTCCTATCACTTACGTCCTGGGAGAAGAGACTGACCCATGCAAACATAACTGTTTATTCAAACTTCTGTACAAAGCAAGCATAAATGTCACGGATCAGATGGTCATGGAAAAACACAATGCGATTTTGTAATTCATGAACAATGCCTCGCATTTCTTTACAGTTAGTAATTGAAAATCTAGCACAACAATAATGCATTGTAACAGCAATCTCTGAAATTATCATAGTCTAGATTTAATGTTTATCTGCATTACTCTGGAGTTGTCTCCAGGGCTGCATATTCAGATTTGCCAGTCCTTATGGTTTTATCATGCCTTATGATATTTCATGTCTCTGAAAAGCTCTAGCTACTGACAAGTGAATCTCAACTTCTTCTTGAAACAGAACCCTCTAGCCTTTGTGACTACAGAGAAACACGTAAAATATAGCCTTACTTATCACCCTAACAATTTTAGAATTACTCCAATTGTTTTTGTTTAGGAATCATAAACATAACGACAGGTTATCTATTGAACGCCTGCTATGATGTAGGCAAACAGAGAGTACTGGGCTCTACAACTACAGCAGAACAGGAACTCAAACATTTTTTTCAAGACTGCACTCTCTGTCTACCCTCCTGTTCTGGCTCCAAGCATATGGCTTGTGTTCCACCACTTGGGGGGCCACAAAACTTCTGACAGGTAGCAACTTGCATTCAAGCTTGGTGCTAGCTATAAATATACTACAATACAAACAAAATTCTGCTAAGTAAAGTGTGCAATGCTTTTCTCTGTGCAGCACACTACAGAAGAATTGGCCAAATACAAAATAAAGAAGTAGACTATGTATTTAATTAGTGCCATCTTGGGTAGCAGAAAGGTCTGAAAACCACAATTCCTCACCAGCACTTAGGTTGTAGCACCCAAGTATTTTTGAATGAGCTTCTAATGAATTAAAACATTGCCATCAACATAACAAAACATCACCATCCTGGGAGGGTGCTTTAAAACAGTAAGCACCATAGCTCTATAGTTTCTATTCTGAATAGTGTGCGGCATCTACCAAATGGACATTTTAATAAAATTTTAATAAATATTTGGGGCAAAATTGCAATGCATCATGTGTGCCTACAAATCAGTAATGCTCTGACAAATCTTCTGATGATTTTTAGTCCACACTCTCCTTTCTCTCCTTAGAATTGCTTACAGCACTTACATTTACAGTGTATTTAGACTGTATGACCTGTAAAAGCAGATGACTTACCCACCCAGGGACCTTCGCAATACTTAAGATGCGGGAGAGAGACTTGCGCTGCTGTTATATGTCTTTGAACTACTGCTGAGTTACCGAACAAATGACTTAAAATGCTGCTCTAGCTTAATATTTGTTTGTATCTTTGACATAGTTCAGTTTTACAATACAGTAAAAACATTTACCTGACTCCAGAAGAAAACTAGGGACAAAAACTTTTGTGGCTTTTTGGTTTTGGAAGTAAGAAATGTCCCGGTATGACAGCCTGATTACATTCACAGGAATATGCCCTATGCTCTAGGAGACAGGCCACAGCTACCTACTTTTGATGCACGCAGCTTCTAGCACAATACAAAGGTAAATTGACTTCAATAACATTTTTTTCATGTCTTCTCTGCAGTGCTTGCTGAAGGTTAGAGAACTATTTGCCCTCTTTAAGCAAAAAAAATTGAAAATGAAACATTAAAATTACAACCATTTGTATGATGTCTCCTTTACCAACCACAAAACCTCTTCTGGGCAACAAAAGCCTTTTGAGGTTTTTCTAATTGTTTTGAAACAGATTATTAGACTAAGACACCTTACTAATGCCTCTGTGAAAAAGTTGATGTTGGGATAATTTTTTTATGGTTGGCCCTTCCTCGCTGGCAGAGTAATCTGTTTTTATGACCATTTCTTTTACACTGTCCTCTTTCTCAAAGCATTTTCCTTGCCATTTTACCAAAAGTTTGCTACAACTTTACTTCCTTTCACGGGAAGAAAGAAGACACCTTAACTGAGAAATATTAAAAGAATTAGAAAAAAAATTTAAAAAAGGGAAGAGGTACAGTGTAGAATTTATCATCATACAACAGAATTTTTTAATATGTTTCTTTGTATGTATTGGATTTTACAATTAATAATCTCAAAACACAAACTGGTTATGAAAAACCTGTATGTCAGAATTCTAAGGCTATATAATGCTGACATTTCAATCTGGTGCTACTTAAAACTCTCTTGGCTTTCACAGTAACTTTTAACAACTGGAAAGAGTCAAATATTGTTTGAATTAAGTGATGGGGAGCAACCTGATGCACAACTACTAGCTCATGGCAAACTTTCCCATAAACAACTTCTTATTTTTGTTTTACAAACACTATTCAAGTGAAGTAGAACAAGATTTATTATCCAATTTTATTGAAACAACCCAAAATAACCCTATCACCATTCAGTCTCCTCTGCTGCTTACCAAGCACATAGCATCATAGTAGTTGTGAATGCAACAGTCCCATTTTTGAGACTGTTAAAGATATCTTTCAAGCACTTTTTCTCTTTTCAGGATAGCATGCTTATACTCTGCATCTAGCTTTTCACCATTTGTAGTACACTGTAGCAATGTGATCTCTGATGACACTGTCTGGTATAAATTTTTGTATTAGTCTGACTCAGCAGCAGCGCATCGAACAGCGATGGTCTCAGGGTTAAAAGAAAAAGGGCTCTTTTCATAGCAGTCTTCTTTGTTGCTTTCTGTTGCTTAAAAATAAAGCATCAAAAGTAGGGAGCACCAAACAAAGATAATTCTTGCTACTAAACAGTCTCCACCTCTGAGCTGGTGTAGTGATGGCACACAAATATGTGTAACAGCAGCCATCTAAGTGATTTGAGTACTTCACAAAAACCACGGAATGGTGGAGGCTGAAAGAGACCCCTTGAGATCATCAACTCCAACTCTTGTGCTCAGAGCAGGGTCAGCTACTGCAAGTTTGCCTAGGGCTATGCTCAGCTGAGTTCTAACGATCTGTAAAGATGAGACCTCCACAGTCGGTTTCAGTGTTTGATCTTCCTCACAGAAAAACAAGTTGTTTTCTCATTTCAGATTAGATTTCCTGTTTTCCAGTGTGTGATCACTGACTCTTGCCCTCAGTGATAAGTACCAGGGAATGTCCACCTATCTCCACTCCCTCCCTCAGATATTCATACACAATTAATATACTGACAAACCGTTTCTTCTCCAGGATGAACACCCCCAGCACTCTCAGCCTCTCTTCCTATGCGCTCAGTCATAGTTTTGGCCTGCACTGGACTCGCTCCAGTACATCCATATCTTCTTTACACTCAAGAGCCAAGATATAGACCCAGCATTTCACAGGTGTCTGCACTCACAGTGCAGAGCAGAGGGACAGGATCACTTCCTGTGACCTGCTGGCAAATCTCTGCCTAACACTGACCAGGATACTGTTGGTTGCCTGTGGTGTAAGGGTGCTTTGTTGGCTCATGGCCACCTTGTAGTCCACCAGGGTCCACGACTCCTTTTCTGCAAAGTTTTCAATGGATGAACTCCGTACTTACACACTATTTTCCTTATTTTGACTTTAAGATATTAACAATGTGTACTGTATAGTGAGAAAAATTAGTATCTGTAGGACCTGGAATATTCCATATGAGAAGTACCCTGCTGCCCAATGTCATCTAATTAAAGGAGCCCAAAAGTAAACATGATACTTTTTTCCCCACTGAAAAAAAAGCTTGAAAAGAAAAGCAAGTTTTAAATCAGTCAAGTAGAGTAGCTAACTGGACATACACTAGAATTCTCTGCTGCCACAAGCAGAGAGTAAAGGGAGGGATGGTTTATGTAGTTGTGAATGTAACATAGCAAAGCACATCCCAAAAGACCCCACCTTTAGAAGGCAATCTCCTATTTTACATAAATGAAGTTGTTATAAAAGTTGATTTGTTAAGGTTTCCAGAACTGAAAAAGACAGTTTACTGTCAAATATTTGTATCTTAAAGAAAACAAATAAGAATGAGACCACGAGGTTCACAAAATGCTCTTTTCTTTCTCACTCAAATACAGATATTGTCTTGTTAATGAATGCTGAATCAACTCTTATTTACCAGGAGACAATTGCATTTATAACATTAAACAACGCCCCATTGTCAATTTCACCAAAACGATGTTTTAAGAACAAGACAACCAGGAAGTCAAATGTTTTCCTCCTAGCTGCAACAGCTCAGAGTTGCCTTCTGACACTAACAAGTTTACTATCAGAATACAATCCTCAATACAAGCTAGGCTTTGCCTAACCCCAATTTTAACTCCTTCAAGTAAACAACTTATCTGAAAAATCTAGATGTAAAACACAAATCAGAACAAACTGGCAATAAATAATCAAGCGTAAGTGGTGCAAAAGTGACCAGAACCTATACTCACATGGGTAATCCAGCACAGCTGCATATACTGAAGATGAAACACTGTTAGTCAGGTTTTTTGTTCTGATTCAACAAAACACAGAAACAAAACCAGCAAAACTGCTATGCCACCTTTTCTGCCTCTTTCAATTACAGGGTGCCATAATATTCCCTGGCACAATCAAATAGTTCTTGGGCTGACAACTTGATCAACTGCCTGCAATTTGCAGGCCATCAAAATACAGCCCATCTGTAGCACTTATCATTGCACTTCTACATTCTTTATTCATGAATATCTGAAGAAGAGTCTCAAAACAGGCTTCATTCATCACACAGAAAGCACTTAAACACTTAATCGTAATGATTAACAGAAATTGCAGAGATAGTGGCTGGAAGATAGTAAGAAAAGGAAATCAAACCATGTATTGAATTTGATGTAATAAAGCTAAGTTACACACCTACAGCCAGAAGTCTTGTATGAAAATCCTTGAGTTTAATATTATTGCATCTGAATATATTCTGAATTTCAAAATGCATTGAAGCATTCTTGATTAAAAAGACAAATAAGAACCCAGTTGCTTAAAAAAAAATTCTTTCTACTCAACTCACCAAAGTGCACAAGTCAAGATGTCATTTTAATTTCAGAGAAGACAATACTAGAATTCATTACAGAAGAATATTTATAAGCAGCTTTGCAGCAGAAAGTCTGTATGCTGAATGGCAAATAGTAGCAAGATGAGGCATGAGGGCGGGAGGGTGATCAGAACAGCAGCTGCTTCTGAAGAAATGTGCTGACAATTCATCACAATAGGTTACTGCTTTGGTTCTAAGATTTCCTAGAATAAATGGGGAGTTACTTAGTATTTTGATACTGCAAGCAACTGTTGCTATTTCTTTGGGAAAAAAAAATAAATAAAAACCAGCAAGTTTGTGGAACATTGTTTACTGTTAACCAACACATCTTAACCAAAGTTTTCACAATACTTGAAGCTACATTTAAGCATACAATAGTCTCAATCACAGAAAACAAGCAGAACAATTACATAAGGCTTTAGAAGCACAGTGTGTATTGTTGGAATACTATTTTGTTTACATATAAGGTACATATAATGAAGTTTATTTTTCATGAATTTATTCACTCAAAATGCATTCTAGGGAAAGGCAACTTAAAAAGTTTATTTCACTGTAAATTAATAGAAAAGTGTCAATACTCTCCTCTTGCCCCTCCTCCCACCCGAACCAGGCCTCATTAGTAAAATTTCCACACAATACTCAAAAAACAGTAAGCTTTCGCACTAAACATTCAAAAGTAAGTCTGATCAGACAATTGCAAAATTGCAAGTTGTTTATTGGAATGTTGGATAAATTTCCAGGTTCTTTTGAATTAAGTTTTGCATTTCTATAAAATCAATGTTTAAAACCATTCGATTTAAAAAAAAAAAAAAAACCAAAAAAAAACATGGTCCACAAAGTCTTCTTGGTTCTAAAAGTCTTATTGGTTTCAAAGAAGTAATTTGTGGCCTCAGTAGCAAAGATGTGAATGACACTTGCATTACAACAATGATAAATCGTGGCATTGTTTTGGCAAGATTAGGACTCCTGAGGAGATGAGTGTGTAAATTTTTTTAACCTGAAAGGTAAGGGAAAACACAAGTACAAAATAACTACAGTAAAACTACACATAACAGATATGAAAAATATGGGAAAAGATAACTATTTTGACCCTCTCCCCCTATAACAGGGCGTGGGTCATTTCCAGTGACTTTCTATTCTTCTTACATACATTAGTATTTGCTCAAATTTCATGGCTCTTACATTTTTATAGAATAACTGCTTAGAAATCTGGTTTTTTTAATTACACCTGTGCAACAGAGTAAGTCACAGTACATTTTGAGATGTTTAAAAAATATGTATAAACTTGTTTTTGATACACTAAAGCACTTGGCAACACTTTTACAGCATTTGATTTTATATAATTAAAATTTCTTACAGTACTCCCTGTGATTTTTTTTTTCTTCTAAGAAGAAAAAAACCTCACACAAAGTAATGTGAACTGCCAAGTTTGACTGCATGGATCATGTAATTCCAGTTTAGAATGCTGGCATTAAAAACCTTCATTGATTATGCTAACAAATCATTACTTGTACATTTAATGAAGGCAACCAAGATGATTTGAAAACACAACATTCAGGTTTTATGTTACCTATTTATCAAAGTTTGCAGTTCTGCAGTGAAATGAAAAAAGCATGTAAATATACAAGGAAAATTACAAGTTCACCAGTTCATGTGAGACAAACTGTTTTAACCTTTCAAGGTACTGTCCATAGAGTTCCACATCATTGTGGCCTGCTCCTTCAACCCACAGTGGTTCTACAGGTCTCTGGCACCGCTCAAACAATGCTAGGCCATGTGAAAAGTCAATTACTTCATCTTCAGTCCCATGGATTATTAACACAGGAGATGTTATTTTAGAAATTTTGTCAATGCTGTAAGAAAAAGATTATGTCTATGAACACAGTAACATAGTTCTGAAATACACAACAGGAATTTTCTTCAGTTAAGGTCTATTTAGTTTTACAGTCTTACAGAAACATTGCAAAATACTTTCTTCACAGTTATCCAGATCAACAATTAACTGGACT
This sequence comes from Scytalopus superciliaris, assembly GCA_013400415.1. Lineage (NCBI taxonomy): Eukaryota > Metazoa > Chordata > Aves > Passeriformes > Rhinocryptidae > Scytalopus > Scytalopus superciliaris. The sequence goes on from VXBX01005277.1 coordinate 179,174, forward strand.
AGGACTGCTTGTTAGAACTAGGGGTTTACATGCTAAGTATAGGAAAACTAACTACTTCTTTAGCATATATCCACTAAAATGATTAGAGATGTGAAATATCTAGAAGATTTACAAAGTTCTGTAAACTCAAATCAAATGTTTCTCTTTGTTGTTATTCACTGATTTTTCTCTAATTAGACTCCCAAAATAAATTTCAGAGAATTTGCCAGACAACTTGTTTCTCTAGTGAAAAATGCATGCTGAAAAAAAAAAAACCACCAAAAACATCCCACAACTTACTTTGGGAATGCATCAAAGCAATAGGTCTTCTTCGTATCAGGAAAAGCTACTCGCATTCCTGAGGTCAGTGGAGAATGAAGAATTACAGCAGCACTTTCATACCTAGCAGCAAGATCCACAGATGGTACTGTTCCTATACTCTGGCCATATATAATCACATTTTCAGGGCGAATTCCATACCTAGAAAATTTAAAATGTTAAGAAAAAAAAAAGTGGCGTATAATGTGAAATAGACAAAACTACAACTACTGAGCAAGGAAAGGAAGCATTTCTGAAGATAAAAGTTTTCTGAAGGGTATCAACTATGAAACAGAAGCTGGCAGAAGAACAAGCAAGTCTGTTCTGTGACACTCCTGTCTAAAATTCACAACTGTTTTCTCTACTTGCAGTATTTTTTCCCTTTTGTCTGAATCATATCAAAAGAAGGATTTAATTTTTTAAATATGGATTTGCGAATGCAGTTGTGACTCACATACTAGTTGAAAGTCTTTTCTAATACGCCTTACTAGCTCTTCTCATTATCAACAAATGGAGCACAATCAAGTCTGCAAAAATTTGGTCAGCTTTACTCTTCTAATACTTGATAAAAATTGCAAGCTGGTAACTGTTCATAAATTTAGTGAGACAAAGCACGTTCGTACTGACAGTGGTCAGAATATTGTGCATTACATGGAACAGCTTGTTCTTATCAAGCTAACCCACAAGTAAGACAGCCCAATAAGCAATACAAAATTAACAGCAAAGCCTCCCTTCTAGTATGATGAAAACACTTCTTCTTTTGTAATTAACAGAGGTAAAGAAAAGAAATGCCTCGTTAACACCCATACAAGTCAACCTTAACCACATATTTCTTCATTAGTGTGGATACAAAGAGCAGTTGCTACTCCAAGTAACCATGGAAAAGCCTGTAAAGATAATGTAACACTGCCTAGGCAGTGAGCTACTGATACTTTGACCTATACTAACCAAATACTCTTAGAACAGGTCAGACTGCCACAGTGTATCTTGAGTACACTTGAGAGAGAAAGAAAATAGGAAGAGATACTGCATTCCAATAAAAAACACCCCCAAACAAAAAACAAGCTCCCCATCCCCTCTTCCCCCAAAATCCCACCAAACAAACCAACTTCTCTCTGCCCCCCATTCAAACCCCAAAACTAAACAAAAAACCCCAAACACCAATAATTGTACTTACGCATTATTAGAAAATTGCTCAGCTTTCTGAACTAGAACAGGCTAGCCTAACACCACTGTGGAATAGCATGAGGTAAGTTTAATGTTTGCTGCTGTAATTCTAAAAGGAATGATAATCAAGAGAAGAAAAGCGCACCTGTTACCTCACATACGATAAATGCATGCATCTTGTCTGTCAACGATATATACCAACACTCATCCTCACAAATAAGTTCCCAAATTAATATATTTCTCGTACCTCCAGTAAATTCAGGGAAGCAGAGGTAATGAAAAATTCTCCAGTATCTTATAAACATGGGTAAATAACTATATAGTAACTGTAGAAGTCACCAAACACTAAAAGCCCAAAGGACTCGAAAGCAGGAACACTGGAAGAAAAGATGTTTCACGTGTACCAAGACATTCAAATTACCTACTAACAAAAAAGCCAAAATCCACCAGTACTCGTCAATAACCAAGAAGAAACATCCCATGTGTTACATCAGTATGTAATAAACAGTTAATTAAAAAAATTATATCTTGGAAGATATCAAGAAAAACAAAATCACATTTTAGTATTACTAAAGTGCTAAATATCAGTAGCAGAACTTACTAAGCACCCCAATAAACTTTCTAAAGCAGGTTTAAAATCCACTGTTCACATTTAACTGCCTATTTAACTACTCATCTATTTATTTAAATTGTGTTCTGATAGAGTGAAACACAAAAGCTTTAAAAGTACTAGCACAGAGACATTCATGGAATCTAGCTCTATCATGGCTACTTAATTACTATCAGTGTTTCCTAGAAAGAGTCTCTACTTATAATCAGATCATGATCAAATTAAGACTTCTAAAACACTAAGTCTCAACCACCGGCCTGGAACAAGCAAGCCTTCTGCCTCACAACAGTTCTCAGAGAACAGAAAAGTTCAAACATTCTGGTAAATAAGATTTTCTCAAAATTTCAACACAGAAAAATAAATTAAAGCTTTGACACAAAGACAAATGTAAGGTCTTCACTATTTCTGCATCTCTACTGAAACACCTGAGACCAGCCTAGTACCTATCCTTTTACAATTAATCTCCCAATTCATATTTGTCCATTCTGAAAGTACAGCATGGCCTTCTCTCCCTTGCATAAAATCTGAATAAAACTTGCATTATTACCCAACACTCTGCATCATTAGTATGGCATGCAGTTTGCACAGCACATTAGGAATTAACACAGTTTTCAAATAATAAACCTTGCAAATTATCACACTCACGTTTCCTTGGGTGTTGGGTTTGACAAGACACAGGAAATTAAAGCCCAAGTTAAAAGTATATTTTGGAACATATATTCTCTTCTTTTTCACTATTCTTCCCCGTATTTATGGATCAGATTACTTCAGACTATAGATAGATAAATGATGGCTACAAGTAAAATAATCCAAGAAAAGTATTTACTATATTTGGATTAAAGTAATCCTTTCTCCACCACAGTCAAGCAGATTGCCTCACAGAAACTATTTGGTTTGCAATCTGTAAACTAAAACAGTGAGGCCAATAACCAGAAGTGGTGGTTCAAAGTAGACTTCTGAATATTTTGGCTTGAAGAGAAAAAAACAAAATCCAATCAACCCCGCTCTCACAAATAACAAAATCCAAGCAGATGAAAACCAGAGATCAACATCTGCTGTTTCCAGTCTTTCCTCTTCTCTTGAATAGGCTTCTGAAACGTTTGGGAAAACGAAAGGGTCCAACTGTCCCGCAGTTGCTAGCTCTCAAAAGTATAGCTTTACAATCTAAATCAGAAGAATTCTTAAAAGGTAACTGTTGTAAAGTTCCCTAGTCGTAAAATTTGTCTTTTTCTCTTGATAGTACCATAAATGCCAGTGAAACTCCAAGAAGTTTTGTATAAAATTATCAGTTGACCACACACCTGGTCTCCCAAATGAGGAAGTGTCAGATCAAGAGAAAAAGCGGCAGTAAAATTGTTCTCTTAATCAGTGCCTTAGAAGTACAAATCACCCTGAGGAAGAAGAACATGACATTTACAGAACCATATGCTGCAAACAGTTGTTCTGGTGACAAGAGGTCAAAGACATTCCATAAAAACTGTTAGCATCTTTGAAAACCTGTTATGTTGATAACAAGTCTAACATAAACACTCAAGTAATCTTAGACAACTTGTGTCACCAAAGTTGTTTTTGTGTGGGTTTTTGTTGTTTTTTGGGGGTTTTTTTTGTTGGTTTTTTTGTTTTTTGGTTTTTTTTTTGTGTGTGTGTGTGTGTTTGTTTGCTTGGGGGTGGGTACTGTTTGGATTTTTTTTTCTTTTTTTTAACTACAGTTACCTTTATGAACCAAATACCATCTGGAATTAGCATGATACACTGTCAGATTCTTAAAGAGTACCTGCCATTTTGACCTTGATAATGGTAAGAGAGATGGAAACGAATTTATTTTTTTACTTCTGAACTACTGCTCTTAATCTAGAAGACTCACTCACTTTACAGTAATAGAATAAATAGCAGTAAAATCAACCTTAGAAGGGTACCATTTTCCATAACATCCCTCAGGCTTACGGTAATGAAGAGTTGCAATAGATGCTCCAGAGAAGCTACTGTATGTGAAGCTATTGCAACATACACATTTAGAAAACTAACACCAGTGCTTGGGACACATGGAACAAGGGGGGAACATCCTGAGGAAACTTTCAATGCACGTTCAGAATCTTTTTTCATCATGGACATAACATGCAAATTACAGCTGCAAATTGCAGAACATGAAGGCCACAAACATCATCCACACCTTTAATTATCAATATTCCAGGCCATGAATAAAACTCCTAAGTGTGCAGCTCTTCCTCAAGGGAGATGCATGTTCCTTTTCTTGTGTATACAATATTTAACACTGGGAGGAGAAAAAAGGAACTATGATTTGTGAAAGGCAAGCCCATTGACCATACATACAATAAACAACAGATTTCATCTTCTCTTCTTCTATCATGATGGTTTGGCTCAATTTCTCTCCAAATATACAAAGTTACAGTACCTCAGCTTCCAGCTAAAAAAACCCACCTAGTTTTGAATGAAAAAAAAAAAAATTTCCGAATTGTCAAATTAATGCTTTTCACCAACATACAAACAGATTCAATTTTATTCTTATATCTGGTGGTTCAAATTATGGACATTCTGTCCACTTTGACACATCAGTCTGATGGTGAGATTTACTCTTCAAGTTTTCAGTTATTAGACATTCCATGACAAACAACAATTAAAAGGCTGTTTGGCTTCCTACAGGTAAATCTGGTCATGAGGCAATTCTGGCAAGCCTTCAGAGGTTTCTGAATACGTGCCATCCACCCTGCATTTGCCTGGGGCTGGTTAAACCTTTCCACCCTTATTAGGGTGTCATCAAAGGCCTTCAGAGACCAGAACAGCAGAAAATAGGCGTATCCCAAAATGACTCCAGGCATTTCAACACTTAGTAGTTATGACAGTCAGAAAAAGAATGTCCTCACTTGTAGCTTTTATATCATTCCATGCACATGAATATGCAATAAAGTACAACTTTTCCAAACCTGATGAAGGCAGTGAATCACATTGACTCCTTTCATGGGCAGCATCTATATAGGTATCTACTGCTTCCTATTAAAACACTCAAAACAGGTAAAGAATAGGAACACAACTCAGAATCTGCATCTGCTGTTTACCTCTTCTGACCCAGTGCCAAATTAGCTTTCTGTATTCACTTACATGAATGATAATATTCACATACCCTTACAGCAAAATGTCATCATCACCCTCAATACTAGTTCCAGACTATTTCACCCCAGGTGTCCAGTCCCCACCAGACAGTTGTGAGCATCTGGATTGTCCTTCCAAGACAAGTCCTTCCAACTTAGGATGCTAGCAAGTCTTCACTACGAGCAGTTTTGTTGACTGTAGAATTAAGTCCATATCAGCATTTCAATTATCCCAGAGAAATCTTTCAGTGCTGGGTTCTATGATCCCATTTCTCAGAACAGGGACTTTCGGGAGCTGTGGGTAACTATTCAACTCCAAAGGTAATTTCTCCATTCTTTTCTTCATCACATCACAAGCTGTGAGGCATAGTTTAAAAGTCTAGGGTCCCTTTTTTAGCTCATCAACAAGAATTTCAAAGGAGTTACAGCTGTACTTACATTTATCCTGAAAATGACATGCTGAATTAATTTGCTTTTGCAGAACAAGTTACAAAATGCTAAAGATGATGTCAGTGTAACACTAACAGTACAGGCTATGCTAGGAAAGTCAATCAATGTGGCAGCAAATCCTCAAAGTCTCTGTTCTGGTCCAGGTATTCATCAAGTATTTAAACACAGCTGAGCACTACCTCAGGGCTCAAGAAAATACCATGGACTGATAATCAAACTGTGTGAGCCAGTATTTCCAGAGCCACGTGCTGAACTTTTCCCTGATACATCCAGCATTCAGATACAAAGACAAGACCAGGTCTGCCAATTGAAAAGTTGTTCTAAGTACTACACATAAACTAGTATACCAACCTGTTTTAAAACAATAGATAAAAGTCAGCTCATGTTTGAAAAATCCACGTTGGGCAGACCAACCGAAACTTGACATACTCTACAGAATCACTAAATTTCTATATGAGGTTTTCACACAAAAAAATAAACACAAGACAACAAATAGGACTGAGGTGAGGTTATTACTGAATGGAACAGAGAAATGCAATTGATTTAATATATATTTAGAGATTCCCTCAGCAACAACATCTACTCAGAAAAGAGCATGCTTAGATGGGACATGATAATCATTGAATGGCTTGGGTTGGAAGGGATCTTTAAAGGTTATGTAATTCCACCTTCCCTGCCAAGGACAGGCACACCTTCTACTTTGCTCAAAACTCCATTCAACACCTGAACACTTCTAGGGTTGGGGAAGTTGCCCACAACTTCTCTGGGCAATCTGTTCTTCTACGGGCAACTACTCTGGGCCACCTGTTCCAGTGTCTCATCACCCTCACAGAAGAGAATTTCTTTCTAATATCTAATCTAGTTCTATCCTCTTTCCGTTTAAAACAGTTAGCCCTGTCGTATCAATAATGAACAATCTCATCTGATTACGGAAAGTACACTTCATTGTTTAAGAATGTGTGTAAGAAATCAAATTGCAATCACATATCCTTTTAGGCTTTCTACTCAGACATTCATCACAAGGAAGAAGCAACAATAATGACAAATTAGTTCATAAAACAGAGCCAGTAAATTGACAAAAGTACTATGTTTCATCATCAATTCTCTGACATTTTCTGGTACATTTAAATAATTCAGACTGTCTTCCACATTGTTCACAAACCATCCTATGCTTTTGGTCACTGTTACTGGGTATTTGATGAGGAAGCTAACTTCCAGATCACCTATCAACTACAAACCATAGTCAACAGTGCACTTGTTGCAGCTCTGGGCTTATGGAAGAGCTTTAGTCATATCTCAACTTTCTATTGTAATAAAAATAAACACCAAAACCTAATCTAACAACACAGTATGCATATTTCTGAACATATGAGGTTGAAAACCTGTCCTCTGTGGTTAAATAATATCTATGATAATAAGCTTCCCCTCTAATTCAATACACAAACAAAATACATTTCTTTCAAAAGAAGTATAATGTTGTCATAATGAAAAAAAAAAAAAAAAAGGCAAGAAAATACCTGTATTTGTAACACTGAAAAGGGGTAATTCATTCATTAATACTACATTGATCAAGTTCTAAACTCACTGTGGCAACTATCAGGCTTCAGGATTTAGAGTCTTTACACATCATTACACTAAAATACATCCTCGATACTGTAATTATTAAATGGGATGCTCAAGTTGCAATGATCAAACCATAAGAAGATGCTCTATGTTAAATTTTTGGTGCAAAATGCACAATATGCTGAGATTCTTATTTTCTTTTTTGGTGAGCTGCTATTCTTATGATTGCATAGTATTTTAAAAAGCAGTGTTTGTAACACAAGAAGAATATTGATCTAAATGGAACAAATCATGGTGGAAAATGCTCTCAAATTTAAGAAGCTGCACTTATTTGGTGCCTAGGATTTTCACCTGTATCAGTGAACGTCTCACCATTTTATCTCTTCCAAACCAGAGGCTTAGAACCCAAACAACATAGTTCCAATAGGTGTTTTTTCCTTGTCCATTTTTATTCTAGTTAAGCTAACACCACTAGTTCAAATTTTTGATTTTTTTTGTTCCCACCATAATGTAATTACACAGATCCATTACAACCTTTCCCACACACATTTTGCGAAGACAGCTTTTTATATAAAACAAAAAGATGCTTCTATCTTTGGAAATGCTATGGCTGCCAGCCTGAATTCTGACACAAACGTAATCTGAGAACCATATAAAGAGTCTCACCAGGTTCTCTTATATTAGCTTTTCTACTGTCCCTCCCTACAAAAAAAGCAGGTGATAGAAAGACCTGAAAAAACACTTTGCATTTTCTTTAACCTATGTCACAACAGCGAGTCAGCTACTGGGGAAGCAACTATTATAGATTTTTCCCACCTTCTGAACATTTGCAACTGAGAAGATTCCAAAATGTGACAATAAGGATTATCCTGTGATCATTCAAGATGAAACCACATCTAATTAAATTTAATCCCATTTCAAGTTTTCCAGTATATAATACTACAAACTGATCCTGCTTAATACTGGCACCACCAGTCAGCTTGGATATGAATCCATTAATCCTAAAATAAAGCACTGATGTTTAAACTACCAACACAGATCAACTAAAACCATTTGAAAGGCATGCTGTAAAAGAAAAATGGCAACAATGTCTTACCTTGTTCTAAGAGCCACCCAAGCAGCATCAATGTCAGCATACAGATTCTTCTCTGTTGGCTTCCCAGAACTTGCACCATATCCAGAATAATCATACGAGAATATGTTGCAATTAATCCGTGAACCCAGTCCTATATAAAAGCTGCTCATCTGGCCCAGGTCAACAGCATTTCCATGCGAGAAGAGCAAAGTGTACTTGGCATTAGGTGAGCAACGCACAAACATACAGGCAATCCTGTTACCTTTACTTGTTCTAGTCATGAAGCATTCAATGGCATCTTTTTCTCTAGAAGAATACTGCCAGTCTGCTCGCTCTGAGAGATGTAAAGTCCAGTGACTACCACTCTCATCACACATCAGTGTGTATGTGGGATCAGGAGGCAAGAATGCCAGCTTGGAGGCAATTTTTCCTGGGCATGGTGGACAACAGAATAGGCAACATAGTTCACTAAAGGAAAGATTATTCATCTTCTAGTCTGAAATGGAAAGAGAGTTTCCAGTTAAATCAGTTTCCAGTTAAAATCTATAGTTTAAAAAAAAAAAAAAGGAAAAAGCTATGAAAAATTGTAAACAATGTCTCTAGAAAATAATACATAATTTTAGTTGAAATATTTAACAAAATATAGATTAAAATATATCTGTGCATATTTCCATATCATATTTGATATGATAAGTTACTTCATAATGAGCGTATTATTAAAGCAGAGGGATAACTCTAAAGCCTGGACAGGTATCAAAAGTAAAATATGATTATCCAGAGAAAGAACAAGCACAAGCTTTGGAGGAAATTAAGGTTCTCATTTTAAGATAAGAAAGGTGTTCTTCCCATTGACAAATACATATGTTTCAAAGAACAATTAAAATACATTGCAGTGTTGCAGCATACTAAGGCTATGTAGATCTCTGGAGCCAAAAATCATTATAGCATTTCCTAAATACAGTGAGTATGTATTGCAATCATGAGGTATCAGCTCTGGCAAGCAGTATCAGGAGTATGAAAGGTGCACAAAGGTCATAATTTAGAAGGCAAAACAAGATGATGTTTGTGTCTCAGCAAACACTGTAGAGCTTTGGTATATTAAAAGCCAGCCACAAAGGCATCCTTGATCCATGCACTAGCTGACATAAATGCTTCCTTCAAAGCAGACATCACTCTTACAGCAGCGAGAACAGGGGCAGAGGGGGAAAAACCTTTGTTGTGAACAAATCTGCCAAGCACCATTCTGGAAACCAGCACACCTAATCATTTATATTGGTTTCCTGGTGTTAAGACATCTGACATTTCACCTCAACCTAAACAACATTTTAATATCAAATCTATCTACAGGTCTCAAACTCAGCTCCTGAGAAGTCCCTGTGAACAGAAACACACTTACAGTTTCACATACCAGCATTGACAGATAGGCTGAAGTTCACGAATGGGAACAAAAGCATATTTCAGATGTCCACAGTACTGTGTTGTTTCAGAAATATTAGGGCTATCTGACAATAAAATCTTACTGCTAATTATAATAACTGACAATATCTAGATCTTATTTCAACTTTTGTCCTCTTAACTTGTATACAAGTACGGTTTTCAGGCCTGTATAAATTTCTCTTTAAAAAAAGCTTCAAGGACTCTGCTTCAAAAACACTTTAACGCGTATCACAGAACAACTGTCCACATTCTGGATGTGTGAATGGTCTCTTCCCTGTGGTAGAGTATGAATGCATACTCTACATGCTACATGGAGCATAGTTTCAAAGTAGCAGAGAGGCACAAGACAGTCTGACAAACAGCATTGAGCATTCTTGGAAGACTACTTCTCTTTGCAGAGCTCAAAAAAAGAGGCTGCTCCAGCCATGAGCTTTCACCCGAAGACTCTAGTTTTCTTCAAAACAGAGGGAAGACACAGATGGTTAGAAATTGGAGGTCAACATTACCAAGAGATGGCAGGAAAGGTGTTCTGATCGGCTTCCATAAAAAGGCAGATTGTCTCTTCAATAAAGATCCTGCATAAATGACCACATTCCTGTCAGCTAAAGTAACAATAACCAATAATCTACGTAATTAGCACAATTAGTCACTCAAATTTGGAATAACTAATCTGTTCTATCAATATTTTGTCTGTTTCTCATCTGTCAAATGAGATCATATGAACATCAAGTTTCATTTTTACCCACAAGTCAGGACAAGTGGAAGGAGTCTGTGGAGGAAGTCCTAGAGACTGGCAACAGGGTTAGGTTGTCTTATGCACAGGAAAAACCTTATTCCTTTCCCCCCCCCCCTTCTTTACTTCTCTTATAGTTGTGAGCACCAAAGGAGCAACTTCTTTCACCTCTACTTAGTAAGATCATTTTCACAGCCCAGAGAAATTAATGTGATGCCTCAACAGGTTTGGGGTTTTTTCCCCCCAAGATGTACTTATGACCCAATACTCAAACACACTTTTATTTCTATCAGAAACTATTAAACTGATCTGTTCCAAGTGAGTTTTCCAACCTTTTCAGAAAAGCTGAAGGTAAAGTTAGATATTACACTTTACTTTAATACTTTTTTTGTGGAAAATTTAAAATATGTACCTCCAAAAGTGAGGTATAAATAGCTTGTTCTGCCCAGGACCAGCAGATTGCACTGTAACCAGCCTACAGTGACAGTTACAGAATTTCTTACTTCTTCCCAATCCAGTTGTCAGAAAGAATTATAACAGTTTACATGATTTGTAACTATGAACACCCCAGCAACACTATAAACATGATCTCATTCAGAAAATATTTGTTATTTGTCAAAGAATTTCAGAAGACTGGAAGCTGTCTACTTGCACTACCCTGGGCATTCATTCACTACCCTGCCCAGGGTAGTGCAGCAACCACAGTTAACCAGCTGAAATGGTACTGTGCCCTAAGGCAGCTTAAATGTGCTAAAAATGGGCTGTTGCCACATATGGTAAATGACATGCTGAAGACTACAAATGAAATATTATTTCTCCCCTGTGCCAGACTAATGCAGACTTAATATATTGCCCTTTTAATTCAATGGCAGATCTGCCTACTGAAACTAAAGATTCTAATTCCAGAGTCATTTTCCATCTAAATTATGGCTAACAACAACTCTTTTCTGTAGAACAAATACATGCTACTTTCTTCACTCAGAAGACCCAAGAGAAACAGCAGATCCCTAGCATTGCTAACTGAACAAATTTGACACAAAACACCTGCTGAACTTCCTCAGGAGGATACCGTCAACTAAATGCAAACAATGTTTCTATTATACTGAAACTGGTTTGTCATTCATTGTATTCACATGAGTGTGTTCCTAACCTCCGGATCTGGAATGGAACCAGAATGTAAGAGTCCCCAGGGTGTGCAGAGTAATTCTGATATCGCTGTTTTTTTAACAACTGAATCAGCATTTCAACCTAGTAGTTATCCAGCAGATGTCATAATTTAATGTCAACCGAATATGGATTACCTTTCCTTAAAAGATGAGGAAAGATACCTCAATGAAGGATTAAACTAAGTGTTACTTCACCAGTAGTGTTTTTTTGATCATCTTAATGTTAGAAAACATTATTTCCTAATGATTCCTCCATCCAGAAATTATTATGGTAAAAACTACAAGAAAGGTCACAAAAGCCCCTTCATTTAACACCAACCAGCATGGGTAAAAGCTTTGGAGGTTAGCAGTCCCAGAAAACCAGTTACTTTGAGTATAAAATATAATTCATGGAAAGTGAATAAAGCACCACACTTGAATTTGCGTTAAAAATTACTCTAAAAACAAATGGGCTTGATGTATGCTTTATCTGAACTCTTACTGAAACTGGGGCAAAAACAACTCTGACCACAAATTAGCTTAAGCTAATTCCACAAGTATGGATGAGTAACTTTAATGGGACTCATTTGATTAAGATATGTTGTGCATACCTAAGTTATAGTCTAACACTTTCTGAGCATGTATTATGTAAATCTCTGTGCTCATTACAGTAGCATCACCAGACTCTGAGGTCAACACATCCCAACAACATAATGATCTCACCTTCTGTTGGACCTTTCAATACTAATAAAGATGTCAGTGCTGTTCTGCAAACACAGTTCCTACTGCCGGTAAAATATACTAACAACATAAAGAATGTAGTAAGAGAAATATATATCCCCTTTAAAATTATACTGCACTCTTCATATGAATTGAGCAGGAAAATTCTGTGGAAGAAACTGCAGAAAACTGATACACTTCTGCTATTGCATCAATAGAGGCTAAGAAATAAAACAGATCCAAGGGGCATCACCTACCCCTTCTGGGATAGCCTTGAAAAGGAAGGCCAGATCATTTTAACAGTTTTATCTCTTTAACTCTCTTATGAATTACAGACATAAAACTGCCCACAGGCAGTAATTTCAATTCATTCTTTGGCAATTAACCTTCTTGTAAAGGCTGACAGAAGAAGGGAGAAAACTTCTAAGTAATCTTAAAGAACATCGCAAATACTTATCTTCTGATTCCTAGGATAACACAAATGTTCT
>VXBX01005280.1:7212-35741 GCA_013400415.1 Scytalopus superciliaris
AGTCATAAATTTGTAGATCTCTCTATGCCAGGGACACGTGTCATTGATTGCTAAAGCTTTAGCTGAACTTTTAATAAAAGACATTTTTTCTGCTTAGTCCTGTCGTGGACATATTCTTCCTTGGATTTAGGGCAACAGATTGGCAACTCCACCCGGGACCCTGTGGGACCTGCATCTTTTCTGATCAATGTCTTTCCATCTACAAGAGTTATTCTCCTTGCCGACATTCGAAGAGAATTGCTCAGAGATGACCAGAGAGAGACTGGATCCCAGAGAATCCCAAATATTGAGGTAAGACGAGAAAGCTCTTTTATGCTTTGTTTGTTTGTTTGTTAAACCTTTAGTAAAAGACCTTTTTCTGCCTTTGCCCTGTCTCAGAAGTTTTCTTCCTCAGATTTATGGCAACACCGAGATGGACCTGGGGTTGCTGGTGGATGAGAGTCTGGACACGACCTAGCAATGTGCACTCACAGCCCACAAAGCCAATTGTATCCTGGACTGCATCAAAAGCAACGTGGCCAGCATGGTGAGGGAGGTGATAATGTTCCTATGCTCTGTTCTCATAAGACCCTACCTGGAGTGCTGCATTCAGGTCTGGGGTTCCCAGCACAGTAAACATATGAACCTATTGGAGCATATCCAGAGAAGGCCACAAAACTAATTGGGGGAGCACCTCGTCTGTGAAGTCAGGTAAAGAAAGTTGAGGTTCAACATGGAGAAGAGAAGGCTACAGGGAGATCTTGCAGCCTTCCAGTACTTAAAGGGGGCTTATAAAAACGGGGGAGAGTGAATTTTTAAGTGGGCAGATAGTGATAGAACAAGTGGTAACGGTTTTACACTAGATTAGATGCTATGAAGGATTTTTTTACTGTGAAGGTGGTGAGGCACTGGAACAGATTGCCCAGAGAAGCTATGGATGTCCCATCCATTGAACTGTTAAAGGCCAGGCTGGATGGAGCTTTGAGCAATCTGATCTAGTGAAAGGTGTCCCTGACCATAGCAAGGGAGTTAGAACTAGAGGATTTTTAAGGTCCCTTCCAACCCAAATCATTCTATGATTGTATGAATCTCAGTGACTAGAAAGAATCAGGAAAAACCTAAATGAATAAAGTTATAATTACACTATAACTATCAACCATGAAGTGATCAAAATTTGCAGCCCAATTCCAAAATGTAGGCAAAAGTGGTGCCCCACACTTGCAAATACTTTTGTAAACTGGAGTGATTATCTTTCCCCTCAACTGCTGGAATACTTGCACAAGCTGCAGAGATAGGAGAAAAGTAATGATTGGCACCCCTGGCATTCAAGTGGTTCTTTGGTTTTAGAGGAGAGGTTCAAAAATTTAAATTTGTTAACCACAAACGCCTTTGATTATTGAATGAGCATCCTACACAAGAGCAATATTTAGAGATGTGTCCCACATATGACTCCTTAGCAGCCATCCCTTGGAGGGAGGGAATCTCCCCCAGGCTGAAAGAAACAACAAACAGTCTGCATAAGTTTTGAAAAACATATTTGAATGTAGATCATAATTTAATTTTGCTTTGTTTTTCCTAAAAGCATTAGGAATTGCTATTATTATACTTCTACACATGTCGGGCATCAAGACCTATAATTCTAGCAGAAATCTCAGGCAAGTATAGACAGAGAATTGAATATCCTGTAGGGTCTGTGAGTATTTCATGGAGAGACGAGTAATCATTCTCCAAATGAAGGTGCTTGTCAGATCAGAACAGTCAGAGCTGATTAAATTATGCTTGGTTTATTGTCATTGTCTCAGCATCCCACAGATTAAAGCAGAAACTAGTTTAATAGAACAAGTGAACAAGATTCCTTTTTTTTTTAAAGCTGATAAAATTGGACATTTGAAAACAGGTGTGATTAACCAAACCTGACTGTTCTTGACAAACATAGTGCTATTTTAGGATTCTTAGCAAGGGTATCAGGCCTTTCAATGTACTTTTGATGATCATGTATCTGTGGTGAAGTTCCACTGAAGGTAATGGTAAATGTCCTTCCAGGGCAGAAGTCTGTGTCTACTGTGCTAACCATCTGGACCAAACATAACTACCAGTCAAGTCAGTGATGGATATCAATGTACACACCTATGTTAGCTTCAGAATCATAGCAAACATAAACATAAACATAAACAGGCTTTGTTTGAGAGATGAATACACTTGACATGATCTTCCTAATGTGAGGCAGGAGCAACATGGGGTGGCAGTGTCTTCTACACAGTCTCAGTTTGGCCCTCTCCGATCTGCCTCATCTCTCTATGGGTGTTTGCCTGTCTCTGGGAATGTCAGGGATAACTACATCTCATAAAGTAAGATAGGAAGCTACTGAGTGAAGAACAGGTAAAGTTTGGAAGAAATCCAGCCATCTAACAAACTGGAAATAAAAACATCAAAATTTGCACAAGTGTCATACTCTCAGTTTGAGTTATGAGTCATGGTTCCTTGTCCACAGCACCAAGTTATTTAAGAAGCTTGCTTCACCAGATACTTGTATTTGAACCCTTTCTAGAAAGTTTAATGGGCAATGTGTGGGAGAATGATTTTCTTATCTCCAGATTACAGATGGAATTCAGCCCAGGTCAACTAGCTGACAGCATTTGAAAAAACACCAAGAGCGTATGGTATATTAAACTGCTGAAAATTCAATAGCAATGTTAACAGTCTGTCTAAAGATGGAATATGAACACTTTTCAAGAGAGAAATAGTATTTTTTCTTAGGCAAGTTGATGGAGTTGGATATAGTCATTAAGTTTTAAAACTTACCATTCCTTCAACTGGTCCAACCAAGCAGTAAGAAACTTTAAGTCAAAACAGGTCAGACGCAAAGAGGCAGTGATTCAGTCTGAAAGAGACACTGGCCTAAGGTTCATTAAAACATTCTCATTTTCCACCCACTCCTAAACCTCCTGTGCTCTGCAGATACAAAAGATTTGTTTCACCCTCTGCTCTTGGGGACTACAAAGTCTCTTTGCACTAGATATCAGTCAGTCTCTCCTCTCCTTTCAGTACCTCTGCTTGTTTTATTCATTCCTTCACCTCTGCTCCTTCCCAGCAGACTCACATACAAGGGCTTTGGGGGTGAAAGGGTGAGGGAAGAGAGCACAGACTATTCTGTTCCTTATTTTCATGGAGATTTAATCTCTGAGGCCTTTTCGGTCCATCCAGTTGAGGTGGAAAATGATCAATGGATTGGGAATTAACTGAAATACTTGCTAAAAAAAATAAAATTGCAATTCTTGATGTTTTTCCTTATGGAGGAATTCACATTGGTCTTCCTTAGTATTCATGGTAAATATTGCAGCACAGCTGAAGCTGCTGCATCCACTATCTGCCTGCAGAACTGGAGTTTGCCTCTTTCTTTTTTATACTGCTCTCATACATGGAATAACGAATAACAAATTGAGCTACATAAGCTTCTGACTAAGCATGTCAAAGTCTTCATGGATGTATCTTGGACTTTTCTTATATTTGTCAAGGTTACACTCAACTGATTTAACTGGAGCAAACGCCACTGGTTCTCATGTCATGTGCTGCCATCCAGGCTAGATATAAAATTAAATTAGGATGCACTCTTACAAACCTGCATAAAGTAGTATTAAGTAATAGCTTCCAGCTGTTTGCTACCTCACCAACAGTGTAAGGACTACCACCCTAAGCTGAAGTAGGTGCTGAACTGAAACCTCCACACAGGGATACTGAACCATCACCTTTTAAAGAAATAATAACTGATGTTGTATTAAGGCAGAAGGTGAACAAGACTTGATGCACTTTTTAGCAAAAGCCAAACTATTATTGTTAAGGAGCTCTCACATATGTCAAATCTAGTTAATNCTTCAGAATCATAGCAAACATAAACATAAACATAAACAGGCTTTGTTTGAGAGATGAATACACTTGACATGATCTTCCTAATGTGAGGCAGGAGCAACATGGGGTGGCAGTGTCTTCTACACAGTCTCAGTTTGGCCCTCTCCGATCTGCCTCATCTCTCTATGGGTGTTTGCCTGTCTCTGGGAATGTCAGGGATAACTACATCTCATAAAGTAAGATAGGAAGCTACTGAGTGAAGAACAGGTAAAGTTTGGAAGAAATCCAGCCATCTAACAAACTGGAAATAAAAACATCAAAATTTGCACAAGTGTCATACTCTCAGTTTGAGTTATGAGTCATGGTTCCTTGTCCACAGCACCAAGTTATTTAAGAAGCTTGCTTCACCAGATACTTGTATTTGAACCCTTTCTAGAAAGTTTAATGGGCAATGTGTGGGAGAATGATTTTCTTATCTCCAGATTACAGATGGAATTCAGCCCAGGTCAACTAGCTGACAGCATTTGAAAAAACACCAAGAGCGTATGGTATATTAAACTGCTGAAAATTCAATAGCAATGTTAACAGTCTGTCTAAAGATGGAATATGAACACTTTTCAAGAGAGAAATAGTATTTTTTCTTAGGCAAGTTGATGGAGTTGGATATAGTCATTAAGTTTTAAAACTTACCATTCCTTCAACTGGTCCAACCAAGCAGTAAGAAACTTTAAGTCAAAACAGGTCAGACGCAAAGAGGCAGTGATTCAGTCTGAAAGAGACACTGGCCTAAGGTTCATTAAAACATTCTCATTTTCCACCCACTCCTAAACCTCCTGTGCTCTGCAGATACAAAAGATTTGTTTCACCCTCTGCTCTTGGGGACTACAAAGTCTCTTTGCACTAGATATCAGTCAGTCTCTCCTCTCCTTTCAGTACCTCTGCTTGTTTTATTCATTCCTTCACCTCTGCTCCTTCCCAGCAGACTCACATACAAGGGCTTTGGGGGTGAAAGGGTGAGGGAAGAGAGCACAGACTATTCTGTTCCTTATTTTCATGGAGATTTAATCTCTGAGGCCTTTTCGGTCCATCCAGTTGAGGTGGAAAATGATCAATGGATTGGGAATTAACTGAAATACTTGCTAAAAAAAATAAAATTGCAATTCTTGATGTTTTTCCTTATGGAGGAATTCACATTGGTCTTCCTTAGTATTCATGGTAAATATTGCAGCACAGCTGAAGCTGCTGCATCCACTATCTGCCTGCAGAACTGGAGTTTGCCTCTTTCTTTTTTATACTGCTCTCATACATGGAATAACGAATAACAAATTGAGCTACATAAGCTTCTGACTAAGCATGTCAAAGTCTTCATGGATGTATCTTGGACTTTTCTTATATTTGTCAAGGTTACACTCAACTGATTTAACTGGAGCAAACGCCACTGGTTCTCATGTCATGTGCTGCCATCCAGGCTAGATATAAAATTAAATTAGGATGCACTCTTACAAACCTGCATAAAGTAGTATTAAGTAATAGCTTCCAGCTGTTTGCTACCTCACCAACAGTGTAAGGACTACCACCCTAAGCTGAAGTAGGTGCTGAACTGAAACCTCCACACAGGGATACTGAACCATCACCTTTTAAAGAAATAATAACTGATGTTGTATTAAGGCAGAAGGTGAACAAGACTTGATGCACTTTTTAGCAAAAGCCAAACTATTATTGTTAAGGAGCTCTCACATATGTCAAATCTAGTTAATGGTTTTTAAATGTACTCTTGCTGGGTGGTGAGAGACAGCTTTGTTAAGTAAATAGTCCTTTAATATAATTTTCTCAGAGGATGTATGTAGCATGGTGCTATTCTGTAATGTCTTTCACATAAATTACATAATCTTTTATTTTTTGCATCATCTTTGCCCTGAAGGCATTGGAAGGTCCCTGTGTTGTGCTTCATTGCCTCTCAAAACCCTTGAGAGCTCATGTCCTGCTCCGACTCCTAGGGAGCTGCCAGTCACCTGGTTGCCCCAGCTGGGACTTCTGCAAAACTTTGTTCATTGCTTCTCTGTGCTAGAAAGCTACATGCCCCATCCCAGAAGAGCAGCTCCATGTTCCCCATCTCATTGTTTTGATGAAACTGCAAATGAATAGCTCAGTGGACTTCCAGAAATCCAGTCAACAAAACAGAAGGAAGGGATAATGTCTGAAGTCCAGCGGCCTACTACATAGGCTCTTTGGTGAGATTTGAAAGGAAGTTAGCTGTTGTCCCAAGGAAAAAGACACCAGAGCACCCTCTTTACTCTTCTTCTCTGATACAGCTGAAGACTTGAGGCACCTCTGTAAAACCTTTGTTCACCTGGAGCTGGGTGTAGACCAACAGTGTGCTTTAGGATAGACTTCCATGTATTATGGTATATAAGGATATGGGCACATGGAGGGTCCCAGATACATTTTGATGAGGTGACTCTTGATGTATTCTGAGCGCTGCTGGAACTGTTGAAGCCCCAGATTATACCTGAAAGTCAACAGCTCCCTATTTGTTCATTACAGACAGGAACTAAGTATATAGCAGGGCTGATAGGACAGAGATATATTGAGAATGTTCTCATGGAAACCAGGTAAAAAAATAGCACAGAAAATAGCTGAAGGGGACACTGAAGGAAACTGAACAATAGTGACAGGTAGATGCTAATTGCCAATCAAAATTTAATTGAGATAAACAGCTGGTTTTCCACCCCAGTTACCAGGAATGAGTCAGGAAAAGTATGTTATCAACCGGTATGCACAACCTCTGTTTTTTCAACAGAGGTGAAGTGATACAGTCTTAGTGTACTGGCACAGACAGGAAAGCAGTAAGAGTAGTGAGGCAAGTTGGGAGGACCAGAAGAGGAGAGCCAAGGTGGCATGATGAAGAGATCTGGGTTCAGAGGGTCAACTGAAGTGTATATGGAGGATAAAAGATAAAAAGACAGAGTAACTGGAGACATCAGGACACAACATACCCCTCAGACATAAAGGGAGCTGACTGGTTCCTAAAGGTTTGATACAGTGATGACCAAATAGCTTAGGTCACTCAAGGTCTTGAAGCCTCAGACAAAATCTGAAACCCACCCTGGGCCAGTGATCCCATTAAAGATTAGGTTAGGTTAAGAAGCCCCATAGCTACTGTCTATAAGATTTACATGTCCTTAATGCCTACTTTTAGTGAGGACTGCATAGTAAACATTGAGCACTGAGTAAAAGAGGTCTCAGAGTGAACTCCAGAGCCTCTTGCAATGACAATATTGAAAAAAGTGCAAGTCAAGCATACCAACCAGAGGTCTGGGGTGGTTGAGCTGGAAGGAGAGAGGCCTGCTGTAGGTCAGATACTTTTTGAATGAGCCTAACTACATGCAAGCAAATCAAACCCTAGGCATGGCCTTAGGTATGTAGAGCTGGACTGCCAGTGAATTTGGCAGGGTGGCAATGGAAGATGTGTCTTGAAGACCACTCCAAGTGGGTCACTGTTCAGGAGAAGCCTCTACTCCATGCTTTAAGAGAGAAGCTTGCCAGCACCCCTGAGGAGGGATGGGACTGGATGCCACTATTTTGAAACCTGTTGTCAGGCTGGGTTCTTATTTCTGCTACAAGATGCCTCTCAGCCCTTCACAATGATTCAAGGTTTATTTCTGATATACACAAGAGCAACTCTTATCAGAGATAGACTGCTCAGGCTCATTTCCTACAAGAGAAGAGGTCACTTGGTAAGGTTAAGCCACAGAGAATTGGACATGTCTTTGTTCTCTAGTTCCATTCCCCAGCAAAAATAATTTATTCCAGCTTGGCCTTTTTGTGAAGTTGTAACCATCTCTAAGCTAGAGCTTTTGCTGCCATAGCAATTTCATTTCAAGAAATCACCTCCCTAACCAGCCAATATCTGGGTCAGCTGAGGCTTGTGCCATTTTGTTTTTATCATGATTCTGGTTTCCCTCAAAAGGAGCAAAGTGAAGGGACAGCCATGTCCACAACTCACTGCATGTCTGTAGCTACTGTGGCGGTCTGTGGGTCTGTTCAGACTTGAGGGTAGAGAAGAAGAAAGTTGAGACTGTGAGACTTTGTACTAGCACACCACACAGAGGAGAAGTACAGGTATCTTGCACCCCTCTTGCTGATCATTTATACCCAGGCAGAGCTAAACACAGTCCATCCCCAAGTTATAAAATACCACTCAGGCAAAAGTGAATGGCATCTCTTGGCCAAGGTAATTAGATTTCAGCAACCTCAGCCCACAGGACAGTACTGTCTATTCTGCAGAATATTAACTCCGGTAACTGGAGTCAACAAACAACACTGGGAAAAATCTTGCTTGAAATAATATATATTAATACAGTAGTGTAATAAATAATACATGGTGTTAATACTGCTGTAAATAATGTATCGTGCTAGATTTGTGCAATAAATAATGCATAAATATGCAATCATCTTTTGAAATAATATAAAATTAGCAATTGTGAAGTGAACTTAACCTGTTAACGTGCTTCAGCAGAAGAATCCTACAAGTTATTTAGAGTCTGAATCACTGTGGCACTGTAATAGCTTTGCTGAGAGTAACACCAGCAGCACCACATGAGGATGCAAAAGAGTGGAGAGTTGCCTGTTGCCTCCCAAAACAAACAGTAACATACTTCTCAATTTTATGTTCAGGTCTAAAGGTCAGTTGATCCACTGGGTGTGCCATGTTTTTTGTTTGAAAAAGTTAATTTGTTGCTGACTCAAGACCTTGAGCTGCTTGTTTACGAACAACTAAGATGAAATAGAGCAACACAGGCAACCAGCAGTTTCTTAAGAGAGTATAAAGATTATTCCTGTGGTAAAGCTATGCAGAATTACTCTGTGCTCCAGCAGCGAGTCATGTTCTGGCTTCACTCCCAAAGTTCTCATAACATTTTTTATCTTGAAGCACCTTACAAATTCAGGCCAATTAATATGCACAGTCCCTTTGGGGTCAGCCTGCTTCATTGGCTCTGGTTTCCAGGGGGAGAAACTGGTATGCAGATTTCTGGGGCAGATTGCGAAAGATCTCCACTCTGCTTTAGAGTATGTTAGACCAGACTAGTTAGTGAAGCCATCATATTTGTGACCAGACTATCTGAAGATTGTCATCCAGATGCTTTGTACTTTTCTGCAAGTTGTGCCACACATTTCAGGGCTAAATGACAGGGGAGCACTGATGAGAATAGTCTCTGAATAATGCATTCAAAACCACAGCAAGACCTGACTACAAGGAAAGTAATTGCACAGGTTTAAGCAACCATGGGTAGCTTCCAAAACTGACCTATGAATTTTCAAAGGCATTTGAGCTCTAAAAGTTGCAGGCAGTATTTTTGCAAGCATAGGGAAGTAGCTAATTCCTTTCCCTTGGGCACACCTGTTAATTGTGGAAAGTACCTGTGAGAAGCTCAGAAATGAACCATCTGAAAATACCACTTGTCACCAAGAGCCACATCTGAAACCTAGGCTACTTTCTTAAAAGACCCGTGGATTCTGATATTTCTAGCTTTCCTAAGCAGCAAAGGGAATGGAATTCTCCAATATTGCTTTGGGACGTTTACTTTACAGCCATGGAAAGAAGCAATCTCCTTTACAAAACTATGTAGGCAGCAATAAGGTGACTTCAGTATTGTTACTGTCCAAATCCCATGACACTAGAACGAGGGAACTGACATCAGTTTACAACAGATGAAAGAAAACATTTCTCTATGAGGTGGGCAGCAGGATTTGTTGCTGCAAGAGGTGGCAGAGGTGGACAGTGCCTGTGTGCCCCTTGTGGGCGTGGGGAAAATAGTGGAAAAAGGATCTTGGAGAGCTGCTAGAAATGCTGTACAGGGAGGTTCTCTTTCATGTCCCTACCACCACAACTGTCTCCTGGGCAGGTGTGTGGAAAGCCACATGCAGGAACAGGCACTGGCCAGGCAGGTCATGGCCAGGCTCACAAGCTCTCCCAGTGTGGCATCTATGTTTGCATTGCAAAAGACACAACACTGGGAGGCATGAATTGTCTCTTGGATCCAGCAAGACATTTCCTATGCTTTTGTGTCATGGTGCAATGGAGGGCAGTGGAAGAAGCACCAGAATACCTCCCTGCAAGAAGGAAGCAGCTGTGTCTGGGTATGTGTGATACAGCACCTCAGTCAGTGAGACTGAAGCGTTTGATGCTAAAATCCAGATGGTGATTTTGGAGAGGACTGCAGTGTCAGAAAGCAAGCTGTACTGGCTGGGGACAGAGTATAAGCCCTGCTGAGGATGGGGTGTGCCCTCATGCCAATACCAGCTGCTGGAACAGCTCACCACCCAGTGGATCTGCTGGTAAGCTCTCACCACAAAACAGGCTCTCAGCCCATATTCCTCCCATCAGAGCAGAAAGGGCAGTGCTGCTTAGTGGGGGATTCATTCCACCTTACTCCTGTGTAGTTTGGCTAGTCTGGACACAGTCAACATTTCCTCTGGAGACAGCCAGACTCAAACTCTCCCCACTGAAGCTTCAGCTCTGACTTTGATGAGCTGAAAAGCTTTTGGAGCCAGATGTGACTGGCTTGAACCAGCCTTGGCTGACTGACATCAGTGAGTTACCAAATGCAGAGCATCATTAGGTTTGCTTTGCTTTGCTTTGCCTGTAGGCCAAGCTCAATTAACACTGGTGAGTTTTCATTCCATATGAGGCAAAACCAGATCCCTAAAGCCAAGGTCAGTGACAATTACATACCATGTCACTGATGTACCATCCAAATAAACCCATGATGCACAGATTGCTTTCTTGGAAGCTCCTTAGGTATGATTCAGACAGCAGTTCCTGGAGGGCAATAAAATGGCATTTTTCCCTCTGCAACTATTCCGGGTAGGTTTTGAGGTTGCTGGGTCTCTTACTGAGGGATTTGTAATTCCTGCCTAGACTCTTACCATTTCATCAGCTACAGAAAGCAGAAATGAAAGCAGGTTATTTGACCTCCTCTGATTCTAATGTACGAGACAGCAGAGTATCTCAAAAGGCTACAGCAAGCAGGGGAAGGCTCAGCATAATCACTGCTGCTGCCATCTCAGGAAGCACCCTAAATGCAAACTGAGAGAACAAACCTTGAGAAATTTGAACCAAGCTCCACCTGAACCAGCTTTGCTTTGTTTAGTAAATTTTTCCCAAGGGGAACAGTCATTAAACTGCTGATTCCCAGCAGCTCCAATTGCTCTCCATACCAGATCTCATGCACCATGAAGGAAGTCACATGGGGATTTGCATGGTCATAGTGAGTAAATACAATACATACTACACCTGGGTTTTTTTCCACCCCTGACATGCAACAGCATGATCACTGACATTGTCCCTGTGAAAAGCAGGGGCTGTGGCCCTGGGCTGCCCATGTGTTTCATTGCAGCTGAACACTGAGGAAGCAAGCATGCCGTAGCTGTCGTGCCTTGACAGGTATAACCATGACTTCCCCGAGGGTTAGCACACAGTGCAGGCAAGGCCCAGAACTCCTGCTTTTCAGGCTTTCAGGTTTCAGTGGTAAATTAACCCAGCTGCCTAACCTAAACTCTAGTCTTCTGAAGGTGGGAGTTTTGCCACCGAAAGAACTGGGCTGAGATACCACCTAATGAATGCAGATATTTTCAAGGTAAGTAAATTTTCTTTTTCTCTGAGCTGAAGATTTCTGAGTGTATTTTAAAAGGGAATCATCTTTTCAGGGAGAAGGCAAAAAAGGGAAGAAAAGAAAACCTTGATACTTGTTTCATTGGAGTCTCTGTGCAAATTTATAATTTACTTTTAAGAACTCAACAGCAAATTACTAAGTTCTGAAACCCTAGAATATATGGTAAGATCCAGTTTTAATTTTTGCCTTCAGTGATGATTGATCTTTATGAATGTTTTAGCTTACTTCCACTGGGTTCATAAAAACATGGGAGCAAAAACATTATGGTATTGTCCTTGCATTGCAGTTTTAGTTATTTGTTAATTTTGGATGTAGTCCTAGAGTGTAGGAAAATTATTGAACTTGATTTTGCTTGGGTCTCTAACTCCTGTAGCTTCTCTATGACATGTAGCAGGGCACCCTATAGATACAATAAATAAATAATACAACACCGAGAGCTGTAACAAATCACAAAATACATTATTAAAAAATTAAGAAATAAGTATTCTTCTCTTACTTAAATAGAGATTGATTTTATAATGTGTAATGCTGAGAAGGGCTGCTGGAAAATATAGATGGGCCTGGGGACATGGAGAATAAGCTATAATAAGTGATTTTGTCCACCAATTAGAAAAATAAAAAAAAATAAAAAACACCCAGTGAACAGATGTATTTTTCAAATGAAACCCGAGCTTTTTCTTCACAGCTCAGGTATGACAGTACTTCAGCCCCTTGCTTCAGTAGATGCTGTATCTGAACAGTGAAACCCTAAAACAATGCAAGCTGGTGCCCAAGGTTTACTTTTTACATCTCAAACTCTGCAGTGGGATGCAACAAGAGGTTTCAAAAATGAAGAGTAGACAAAGCTCTCCCTTGATTGCCAGGACATACCTCAGTGATGCTCCTCAAACCTTGGAAGAGGGTCCTTGGAGGGGATGCTGACCAACCTGGGACATGATACACTATGGACGTGGTGTGGGTCCCTAGTCCCACTACTACCCTACACCCTGGGCAGAGGTTTGATTGCTGCAGGATACAAAGAGGAGCAAGTAAATATTTGTTTGCTCTTCTTTGTGCCCCACAGTGACCAAACCCTTGCCGAGACTGCAGCAAGGTGGTAGACATGTGGAGGACTGACAAATGGTCAACAAACCTTTCTTGTATTTCAAGGGAAGGAGGGAACCATATGCTCAAGATCTCTGCTTACAGCAGAGTCAAGCATTGATCTCATTAAACATGCCCTTTTCTCCTTGCCTCAGGCACCCTTTTACCCTTCCCCGTGAGAAGGAGAAGAGGCACTCAGGGAGCTGGCAATTCACTTCTGTGCAGTGCAAGGACCTGTAACAGACCCCCAACTTGCTTGACATGGCATTCCTCACCATGCACATGCTCTTTTTAGTTTACAGCATCCCTGCTGTGCATCCATGGAACCATGCAGAATTGTTTTGAGTACAGACATTTTCCATAGATGAATTTTAAGAAGTAACAGTAAGAATTTAAGCTTTTTTTTTTTTTTTTTCCCAATAAAATTGCTTTTTATGGCATTTTACCCTCCCATTACTCTGACTCCTTCCAGTTCTGAAAACCTTCAGTGAGGAATTCCAGCCTCCCCAGATAGCCTGCTCCTGTGCTGACCTCCTCACCTAGGAAAGAAATTTTCATAATATCTTCTCTGACCACTTCAAAACGCAGTTTGCAGCCATTTCCAATTTCTGTATCCTCTTCCAGGAAGAGTTTGGCTCTGACACCTTTCTAGGTCCTTTCACTAGTAGTACATGATCATTCCTTTGTTCCCTTCTGATGTGATAGAATATCAGCTCCACAAGCCTCTCCTTAGTGTCCATGTCAATCCTGGTAGTTTTCTCCTGGACCCCATTTCCAAATCCTTCCCTAGCTGGGCTCTGTCCTGAGAGAGACCACACTAGTAGAGTGGAATAAAAGCATCCCTTGATCAAAAGCCTTACTCCATCTAAGGCATCTCATTGGGCATCTGGCCTTGTTCACAGTGAGTGTTCCTGGCTGCCTCAGCCTGCTGTTCACTGGAAGTCCCTGGGTCCTTTACAGCAGGATGGTGACCCAGCCTGGCACTCCCAGCTATGCTGTGTTTCTGACTGTCCTGCCCACTGACCAGACCCTCTGCTTCTCATGGCTACTGGGGCTACTGGTGGCTTGAACCCCTGGTGTCTTCCACATTGGCACCTTCAGGGGTCTTAACTTGAAGGTGCTTCTAGACTGAAGTGCTGCTGTTCCCTCTCCCTCATTTAGTGTCACCTGCAGGTTTGCTGGGACAGGGGCCTTCTGTGTAACCATGGGAGCCACTGATGAGGATACTGAACAGCTTCAGCCCAGTATCATAGAAACTAGACCCTTCTCATGCCTGTACTTCAAGAGGCCACATTTCAATCTGTTACCCATTTTGGAGACTGAAGAACAGTGGCACAGCCAGGCACCATCCCCACCAGGACAGTTCCCAGCTTTACCAAACACAGCCCATTCCCATTCTGCTCCTATTCAGCTCTCACTCCCTGCACAGTCTTTCTCTTTTTGAGTCAAAGCTGGATTTTGTATCCAGACTTACTGAGTTTTCTGCTAAGACTGCCATGGAGAGGGTGTAGTGTGATGGCGAGGGTGGTTGCCTCCAAGAAGGACTAGTGTATCAAGAAGATGGGCACTCTTTGTGCCTAGATGGTAAGGTTACTGAGCTGCTTTGCATGTCCATTCAAAAGACAGAAATAACCTTTTTTATATATAACTACTGTTGGCTTGTACCTCTATTTGATCTTCATGTAAAAGTTGGTCTCTTCAGTTTAGAACACCAAACAGTGCCGAGTTGTAATGCACATAACTGAAATGGTGGATAGTGATATGGAGTGACCTTTCAGTCAACCCAGCAGATCTATTTACTCTGTTATATGATCATGAGCTGGAATACACTCACAGATAAATACCTTAAAGTAGAGCTGCCTGCAGGCTATTTCTGTTCTTCAGTTTCTGCAGACAGGCCTGAACCAGCTTTTGAATAGCCAGCTCGGCTATTGCAAACATTGCACTTGTGGGTGGATGCTGTCTGACACAGATTAATCCCATGGATATTCTCTCATCTCCTGCATAGATCTTGCAAGCCACACCAGCTCCTTCACTGCCCCAGCTACACTGCCAGTGGTACATTCAGCAAACTGGCTGGTGGCTTCATGACTGCGCAGCATAGGGTTGCCTCATGCTTTTGAAGGGCAAGGATACAGCATCCCCACAATGCAACTCAGCTTCCATTTCAAACAGGAGCGTGTTCCAGAGAGATGGCCAAGAAGCAGGAGCTTGGCTGCAGGGGTTATGAACAACAGCCTCTATTGACCTCACTGGACTCACTGGAGATGTGGATGGCTGGTCTGCACAGCTCCTTTATGCTCCCTCCTTTCAACAGTTCCTTTTTTTATCTCTTCTTGCATACTTCTCTGTGGTGAAGCTACATCTCTTCCTGGTACAACAGACATTTTTAGCATTGCTTATGCATACTAGGTTTTCATATTATTCACATAGGAAACAGAAGGATTAAAGGGATCACTTTATTTACTGCTACCTAAATCACATCAACAATAGAATCTTTATGTATTCATATAGCTACCATATAACCACTCAGAGACAATTCCTGTATGCACCAGAACTGGGGTGTATTTCATAAGATGACTGTCACTGACAGCACACCAACCCTTGCAAACCTTATGGTAACCCATTATGTCAATAATTCACCACAAACGTCCCTTTGTTATTAATCCATTTTGCCTTGAACTCAGTATATCACAATGCTGAAACACACAGCATGGCACATGCTTCTTGGGAACTGTGATATGATGTCCATTTCCCCTCTTCTCTTTTCACTTCTCACTGTTCTGCAGGGAAACACACAGCTGTCAACATCTAAGGGATTGCCATAGTAATTTTTTATGTTGCTGAAGAACAGAAGAGAACATATGATCCTTTGTGATGTAAATGACAAATAGGTAAGATATTTGAAGGGCATTTATTCCACACACGAATTAAATTTCCGGACTTCAAAAATAAACTTCAGTGCAAGTTTAAAATATACTTTCTCAGATGCTATTTTTATTAGGTTTTTATTTGCAGAAATACCTTTGTTTTTACAGGAGATGACATTTAGCTGTGATGGGAAAATATTATATACTCTTTAATAGGTTATCCTAACATTAATTAACTACTAAGATATAAGGCATTTATCTAAAGGACTGTAATGAAGCACCTGACGGTCTTAAGGTAGGGTGTTTGCTTCATCTTAACAATATAAGAAGTGGGTCAGGAAGATTATTTGCATGACAGAAGCCTGAGGCTCTCAATGGTCAAGAAGTTGCCATTGCAAGACCAGTGCCATGCTGGCATGTCCTGCCAGCTTTTGACCACATGAGCTTTGGGACCTTGACAGCAGCATGTTGTGAGCTGTTCAGATTAACCAACCCAGCAAGCTCCTTTGTGGGCCACATGGGATCTGCAGAAACTGTGAATACTACCCACTCACCCAGTCCTGACACAGCAGAGAGAAAGGGGCATGACTGGTGGAGATGAATGCCCATGCCTTCTCCTGATCCCTGCAGTGGTTTCAGGTCCGGCCAGCATTGGGAGGTCAGATCAGGACAAAGGTGTAAAGACAGACAAATCTATTCACATTCTGACTTCCATCATCTCCATCTCCAGATATGGCCTGAGAACCTCACTCCTCCATCACAGGGACAGTCATGGAGGGACATGGGGCTGAACAAGATGAGCCTGGAGCATTGGCAAATGCAGCTGCAGCAGTCCGCTCTTGGAGTTTGGGGTGCAGAGATATGGCAGGAAGGACAGAATCTAACTTTTGGCTCCTGTAACCAGTGAAGCAGCTGCTGCAAAACCCTGTGTACACCAACACCAATTTTTACCTACATTCAAAGTCAAGCTCATAGCTCTAAAGGCACTTGTACAGCTGTTCTTTCTGCTGTTGTGTCTGTCTTAGTTACGGCTGCCAGGACCAGTTTATCCCTGTGTGGGTCTAACTGAAACTGTGTATTCTACAACCTCTGTGTCATTTCCTACAAACTGTTAGTAATGGATTGTTTGCAGCAGCTGCCCAGGGCATACCTGACACCTCTGGCTATAATCTGGGTGTTAAAGAACTCTGTGAGGCAAAGGAATGTTTCTGTCTTCACACCAGTGATTCAGCTGTTATAACTCCCCTTCAAAGAGGCATTAGCACCTTCAGAGCCAGCCTGAGGGGTCATGTCTGCTAATGGGCCATTAGGGGCTGGCACAACAGGCAGTTGCAACAACCTAGACCATCAAAGATTCCAAAAATATCCCATGACTCACAGAGTTAAATCACCCATTGTGAAACTCCCTGCCCTAGGAGAAGGTACTGAGCATTCCCACCTGAATCTGAGCATATATAATCTTCAGGTTTTGGGACTTCTGGAACCCTCATGGGATCCAGAGAAGGACTAGAATCTCAACCGGACTGTGACTGGCACTCTCAACAAGACTGTGACCATCATCTTCACCAACAGGTTTTCCTTTCCTTTTACTTTGCACTCAGGGGGACCACAGGGTGCTCAGCACAGGGGCTAATGAACATCGTTCTGCTCGTGCCTCGGGGTGCTGGGTTAAACCTCTGTTTTTTGTGGGTTAAAACCAATTTTTCCTCTTTATCATTTTATTTATTGTTATCTTTTTAGTAAATTGTAACTCTCACTTGTAATCTCTCTTGAGCTGGGTTAATTTCTCCTGCTGGTTTACCTTTAAACGAGCACAGCGCCCTGCATTCCAGTTCAGGGCCTGAAAATGGACCTGGGCATTATGCACTTCTTGCCTCCCACCTCTGCCCACCCTCTCTGCTGTTCCCACATGCCAGAACAGTTGTCTGGCAGCTTCTTGCCTTCCCCTTGCATGGTGAGAGAAGACAGCAGATCCTGTTCTTTGTTCTCTGTACTGCATGATGGCTAAATGCCAACTCATAATTACTTTTCAGAATTTTCCCTTTTAATGTTAATACCAATGTTAGTTAATAAAGACAGTGACACTTGATTTATCTAAGCCAAGATGGCCAGTCATTCTGGAAGCAAAATAGAAACAAGCACTTTCATTTTACCCAGTTTGCATTCATTTACACACCACCCATAGTGGGTCCTCTGCCTCTTAAAAATACACTTCCATCACATAAGAAAATTTTGTTTAACAAATTACCTTTGAGTCACCCTTTTGTCATAGAAGCCAGGCATATGGGTACTTTTCTGGACTCCTTTGTCATGGGATCACACCTGTAATAATGCACTAGGTAGTTTGATCCAGAAACTGAAAGCCAGGCATGAATTACACTATCATGGAGAGAAAATTAGTTTTCTCATAGATACAGTGTGTTATGGATTTAAAATCTTGGAATTTTTCTTTCATCTACCAACCCTGTGCCTCAGAGGGATCACCTCCTCTCTCTTTTTTTTTTCAACCATGGAACCAGGAAAGAGACTGCCTGCCCCATGGGAAAAAAGAGTTCCACCTGGTCCCCTCATGAACTGCTAACAATGGATCGTTTGCAGTAGCTACCTGAGGCACACCCGACTCCTCAGGCTACAGGGTGGGTGTTTGGGAACTCCTGTAAGATAAGAAAGGTTTCCTGTCTTCACATCAGTGACTCAGTGTGATAACGCCCCTCTGGGGAGCCATCAGCACCTCCACACCCAGCCTGAGGGGTCATGTCTGCTAATGGGCCATCAGGGATTCCAAAAATATGTCAGAGTGTAAATCACCCATTGTNACTGGTTTATCTTTAAACCAGGACACAGTGATACTGTAAATGAAGTATCACAGGGGATTAAAAACAAATTGTGATGAGCCAAAGTGCCTCAGAAAACCATGAGAGCTTTGTGGCCATGCTGACAAACACAGTTCTGCACCCCAGCTGTGAAGGGCCTGAGACCTTGCTGCACAGTTTAGTCTGCAGTCACTGGGAACATCAGCAGGAGATTGTAGAATGACTTTGTGAGCAGCTTGCATTGATATTCACCTTTATACATCACCAGCATGATGTTATACATGTTAGCTTTTAAAAGCCTCCTAAAATGTGATGCTGCATGGAACCATTTAATGGTCTCCATCACTTCTGAACTCTGATAATAGTTCCTCTATAACTTGACAAACTCCTCAAGTTAGGAAGCATCATTTCTGAAGTTAACCTGTGTTCACAGCAGAGAACCTTTACATTAATTCTGACTTTCTCTGACACACACACACACAAAACAATAAAAAAGGCTGAAAAACAAATCATAGATTTTCCCCTGAGTGATTCAAAAATTAAATTTCCTAATGGGCTGTAATATAGCACACTGAATTTTTTCCCTAGCCTCAGAACACTGGATGAAAGAGGCCAGTACCAGCCATCATGGCCAGCCTGATGCTATCACGGACGGTCACATCACTGAATCCATTTCATTAACTCCCAGCACAGAGAGTGCAAAAACTTCCTTGACTGGAAAACTTTACTGGAGTGTAGTGAATGAAGAGATAACAAGGCCAAAATGATAATTCATATATGTTTAGTGAAACAGAAACAGAGCAGCAGCTTTTAAGGTTATGATTTTGTCATTCAATGTGTGAATCCAACAGGTCTGCTAGGAATGCTATGACAATCTCCCAGCTATTTACACATTGCTACCATAAAAGTGTGTTTAACAGGTAGACAACAAACACTGCCCTAAGAAAGCTGAGAGTCATGAAATAAATCCTCAAGTGAAGCAGAAAGGTTAGGGATAGATGGTCAATCAAATCAGACCATTCTGTTCATTCTGGCAGAGCAGATCTGATAAATCCCAGATAAATCTGATAAAACTCAAGATAAATGTCCTGGGGAACACCTTGCCAGCAGTCTGATGGGACTCATTGTGTGTCCCAGCTTCACAAAACTCACATGAACTTCTAATTTATGACTGAAGGCAGAGGGAATGTTTCTTTCATTGTGTGTATGCCCCCTCTGGTCCTGAGTAGCCTGTGGTACAGCTGTTTATACTTCATCTGACTAAGTACACATTAGGGAAATTCGCCTTTACTCACAGCCTGGCCTGTGCTGGATGAGTTTCCTCACTTTTTACCATTACTTTATGGTTTAGTTCCCATTATTGAGCCCCTCCTTGCCTAGCATAATTTTCGCAACAGAGCTGTCTTTCACCTGTCAATAGAGAAGGGTGACAGCTAGTTAGGAAATGTTGGTTTTCTAGACCAAGTGGCTGAGTTGGATGCCAAGCTTAGATCCGGATTGGGCTCTGTCAGGAGGCTGAGTGACTCAGCATCTCCACTATAGAACTGGGACAACAAGGGCAACCATTTTGGTGGAAATGCATGGAAAAGAATTGAAGAAAAATGTGCAAAAGTCTTCTAACTCATTAAAATGGAATGAGTACTTTAAAAAATAAAATTCTGGAAGAAGAGCTGCTTTAATTTTCACAGGTTCACAGAACAGGAAGTATTTGTCACCCTGAATAAGCTGCAAAAAGTATTTTTAACTTGTTTAATTACAATTGGCATTCCTGCAGCACAGCCAAATGCTAGAGGTGGCCAGCTCTCTGAAAAATGATCATTACCACACTGGCACTGTGGGAGCCCTGCGGGGGAAACTGTAAGCCAGTTTCCAAGTCTCTTTCATCATTAAGCCATCTTTAAAAGCTGAGCTATCTGCTTCATTTTAAGTGGCTGAACATTAAGGATTTTACTCAAAACAGCACTAAAAGCAGAAATAACTTGGTTTTTACTGTCAGACAGATTGGCCTTTCACTTAGTAATGATAAGAACATCATTACCTTTGCCATAAAGTGGTTATCATCATCCAGTTGCAGTTACACACACACATACACAAATTCTGCTTGTCTGGTTCAGGGTGAGAAGTGCTTCTTATCCTCCAGACCCTTAGAATGAGACACCGATGACAATTTTAATTCCTCTTCTACATGGACTAATAGCTGTGCACACCCAGTGTGGTGTTTAAGACTATGCTGGGTTCCTAAATTGTCATAGAAACAGATCTTTTTGGGATTCATTCCTTTATCCATTATGATTCTAGGACCTCCCTCCCAACACCAACAGTAAAGTGTCTATTGCTTTTGTCTTCATATGGCCTCTTTCTGAGTTAAAATATGATGGGCAACAGTAATTAAAAGCTGTGCATTACTATCCCAGGCAGAGATTCCTGGGCGCATACCACTGGATCATTGCCACAATTGCAAGCCACCTCTGAAGCTGGAAACAGTGTGCATGTGTGCATGCATCAGGGGGACAGTGAGTATGGGTTAAAGCACTGTGCATGGTGAGAGGTTTTCTGAATGGCTGTATGGCCTCATGCCATCCCACACAGAAGCCAGGCAGCTCCCAGGGTCTGCAGCAGCAGCATCCCTCTGTGATGCTGCGTTTCCTGCACAGGTGCCCCAGTGTGCACCAGGACAAGTCAGAGTTGTCTGGCACAGCACTGCACTGTAAGGCAGAGCTGCACCTTGAGCGACACTGTGCTGAAGCAGAGGTGAAATATCTTGATGATTATTGTTTGGAGCTGCTCTGATTGGGGATGCCGTGAAGGTAGAAAGAAAGAGTTGGTGATCACAACCATTTCTTTCACTGGAGAGGTAGGAAAATTTCCTGAGCCCATGGACAATCTGATAATTTTCCTGTGACAACCCTACCTTTCTGTGGGGTGTAAGGCCATCTGGCAGTCTGCTGAAGATAAAAGAAGGTTAGCTGAATCTGACAGTGAATTTTGCCTACACGTTGGAGCAGCTCCTGGTGCCAGCAGTCCCCACAAGGTCTGCTTGGACATTGTTTCCACCCCACTCATCTCTTCTTCCCCAGACTTGGTGTTTTCTCTACTGGAATCCATCATTACACACTTTCTTTTCCCTTCAGACAGACATTATTGTTTTGGCTTTAACAGTATTGTAAAGTATTACAATTACCAAACATTGGACCAGATTCAGAATTCTTTGACATCTATTAATTCACCCTGTTTTTAAAAAGGGAACTATTACACTACAATAACATGACCAAATGAGTCATGATCTTGTAGTACCTTTACAGTTGCTTTCATATCATTCTTGTTTTCTGCACAAATGAAGTCTGTCATTCCAATAAGAATATGTGAGTTTTAAGTTTGCCACAACAATCAATTCAACTTGCAACATCCTCTGTCATCATTACATTTTTATTATAAGAATTAATGCATTTTGCTATTTGCTATTCTGGTTACAATCATAAAGAAGTCGTGAGAATGAATACATTTTGTACCACTTTATCCTCATTATAATTTTAAGATGTTCTCAGGAATGGATTAATTCAATGTCACTTTTCACTCTTCATCCTGAGAAGAAAAATTAAAATAGTTTTGCAACTCCAGCAGGCACTGTTTTGTAGCTGTTTTGTTATCAGTCTAGATATATTATCAAGAAGAAAAGTAGTAATAAAATGTATAAGTCTACTTGAAAGAGAATACAAAGTGAATAAATAAAATGGTGCAGATGACCCAGTCCTTGTGACTGTCTCAAGGTCAAAATCTCAAGTCCTGTTCAGATGCTATTATTAAAACAATAAAATTTTTATTATTTGCAAATAAAATAAATAAAAACAGTTATTTAAAAATTAACAGTAGGAATATTTAAAGTTCTGCCATTCAGGTTCCCTACAAATGTTTATTAATTTCTGTTTGTTACGAAAACTGGAAATAAAAATAAAACAATAGAATATATTTAAAGAACAACAAATAGCATTAGTAGCTGATATATAAACATTCTATCTCAAACTACTAGGAAGAAAAACCCCATGCAGTTGTCCTAGGATTTAGACATATTCCCATTAAATCAAATAAAACTCCTACAGATTTTTATGGTTGATGGATTAAACCCATGCTCATTGTGTGGAAACCAAGTTCAAAGCAAATCAGAGGATTTTCCTGCACTGGACGAGGGAACTCTGTCAGACACTGGTCCCACCTGCCCCTGCCCTGAGTAATGCTTTCAGACACATAGGGTAGCACTGCCTCGGTCCCACTGAAGATCTGAACTTTTTAAAATCAATGTATTCGTATGACTGAAGTTTAACAGGAGAATGGGGTTTCAAGCAGGGGCTGTAGACACCCTAATGGGTTCAGAGACTTCAATGAAAACACACATTTTCATTATTAAAGAGGTGAGTGAGCACGATGCACCTCTCATCCTCTCTCAGTAATGTAATCAGTAACATCAGCTCTTCAATGCGAGGTGAGATATAAAATTAAGAAAAATGTCCTTATATTAAGTGAAGAGACTGAAAATATAAAATGGGACTTGACATTCTTTTCCTAATATTGTATATCAGCAATACTTCGGGTCATGCTTATTCCATGTCCACAGCTGTAAAAACAGGGATTTCCTCCCCCATAGTCCAAGAGAAAGATAAATTACATTATATTGTACATCAGGAAGTGCCACGTTGGTCATGGGTATCTGATAGTTGTCTGTCTGTGGAACTATTATTTACATCATGTTTTCAAGCATTTTTGAAGCTGGGACTATATTCTCACAGCACATAGCCAACAAAAGTCTATGTAATTGCATGCTAGAACATCTATCTGTCTTTTCTCGCCACATTCTACTGAAAGGAGGTTGTAGCCAGGCAACTAGCAGTAGGACAAGAGGACACAGTCTTAAGCTGTACCAGGGGAACTTTAGGTTGGAAATTAGGAAGATGTTCTACACAGAAAGAGTGATTGGACATTTGAATGGGCTCCCCAAGGAGGTGGTGGAGTCACCACCCCTGGAGGTCTTTAAGAAAAGACTGGAACTGGCACTCAGTTCCTTGGTCTAGCAGACAAGGTCGTGTTTGGTGATAGGTTGGACTTGGTGCTCTCAAAGGTCTTTGCCAATCTAGTTGACTCTGTGATTCTGCCTACTACAAGTACAGTATATCTACCTTACCTTACTTACCTTCTTACAGGAGAAGCAGTGTGAAGAATAGTTGCCACACTGCTTCCAAGAAAAAACTGGACAAGAAATCCAAGTTTGTTGCTTTGGGCTTCAGAAATTAGTTCTTTTCCCTCAAAATTCCAACTCTGATATGGATGAACTCTAGAGCAAAGGGTATATAGGATATACATGGTTGGCATCTTTTTAGCAGCCTATTACTGAACTAAAAATTTATTTATTTTCGTGTATTCCTCCAAACATCAACTTTCTGCCAGGAAAGTTTGTCTGGACAGAGTGAAGATGCATCTCCTGTGACTGACACCACTGTTAATATTCTTTGTGACTTGTTCAAGGCATTTGCCTGGCCTGACACTCCATAAACTCTAAATCCACTCATAAAATTAATGCAAGAAATGCATCTCTCCATGTAGATAGCATCAAATCCCTAATTTTTAACTTTTCAAAGTATTAAAAATAACTACAGGGTTTCTAACGAGTGACATTTACCATTTAAAATTGCTACAGCCTGGAATTTCACCTGGTTTCCCACTACATAATTTGAAAGATTTACAGGTCCAGGAAGAACAGAGGGGGGGGGAAAAACAGAGAAAAATGAGTTGGCATCATCAGGGCCTGCAGTGCTCTGCCACCCCATAGTGTGTCTGCCCACCCTAACTGTGCCTGCCCACTTCACCCGTTGTGTATCCCTAAGAAGATGACTGCTGTCAAGGGCTGGCAGGGCACCCTTCTGGTCAGCTCTGGCATCCCAAGAAACAACCAGAGCAGACAGAGATGTCCAGAGTAGCCCTTTTGCCCCCACGATTCAAGGTGTTTTTTATGCTGGCCCAAGCTGCAAGTGTGACCCTGAAGCTTTGCTGCAACCGAACTTCATCATTGCCAGCAGATGGGAAAATGTTTTAAATGAGCAAACACACTTCATTTGATTTTGCATGCTTGTTTGCTTTGCTGGAAATCTTAATTTTCTGAATTTCTTCTGTAGACATTCTCAGAAGGCATTAGGTGTCAGCATACAATTTACAAAGAACAGATGTGGCATGAAAATACAAAGAATGTTACTGGAAGTGAGCCTGCTTGAACTAAAAGCATAAATAACACCCTAGCTTGGTCCTGCAGGATCTGGACTCTGCAAAGACTGCTGCACCTAGAGACTATCTCCAATTCTGTAAGCCCATATGTGAGCACAGGTCTTGTTCTAGCTGTTCCCCTTTTCTCCAGTGTTCTCTTCAGTTGATTCTTAGGTTTGGTTTGGTTTTTAATAAATATTTATAATTAAAAGTAGACATTGGACTTTCCTGAAGGCGTCACTGATAGCAGTTATGAAAAAATTAAATGTTCCTCCAAACCACTTGTGAAGTTAGTACGATCATAAGACAGGACCAAAGCCACGACTCAAAGCAAGAAATGTGAAAGTTCAGTTAGTTGGATTAAAAATATAATCCAGCTTTGGCCATTTGTCTGCCCTGTAGCTTTTCAGACAGGGAGAAAGGAGCAAAGCCTGCCTTGCTTAGTCAACTGCTATTGCATTCATATTCTGCACTGGATTGTACTGATACCAGTACTGTTTTCTGTCAATGTATGTGATTATGGTTGCCAAAATGCTTATTCACATTGTCTGCAGTAAGTTCTGCTTCTAATTGATTTTTCAAACCAAATATTACTTGAGCAGAAAAATGGGCACGAAGAAAAGACATTTCAATGCATAATTTAAATTTATATTTTTCATATGTTTCTGGTTTATTATTTTTTATTTTAGTCTCTGAAAACTCTATAGTTCCTTTCTTATTCTGAAAATCTTGCCTAAGATGAATTCTGGGCAATTAATTGGTTTGATTACAGAAGTATGCGAGCAATTAGGTCCTCTCATAAATGCCTTTATATTCTCTCTACAGAGATTTCCCTAAAGTTTTTGTTAGTGACAGGATCCATCTGTATGCCCAGCTTAAACTTCAGCAGACCCTTTAGGAGTCCGTAGAAACGAAAAAAGTGTTCCTGGTACCTCAGGTGGAGTTTTCACAAACTCCTCTACCCCCAGAAAATCAGACCTGCCTGTGTCTGGCAGTTGTGCAAATGCAGTCACATGGTGTAATTGACAAATCAGATCAATCACACTCTTCTTCATTACGACGAGATGGAATTGCACAGGATGGCTGAAAAGACACTGGCTCTTGGGAGAAAATCTTTTCAAAGCGAGTGGTTCTGAACGTCTTTGGGTAGATGGGTCTGCCCTAGCAGGGCCCGGCTGGTGTGCCCAATACGAGAGTTTTGTTACAGGGCCTGTAATTAGCAACTAATGAAATTCCCCTCCCACCACCACCATTCCCAGCCTCCCCGTAGGCCAGCAGCAGGTGCTCCTATTTTCAGACGTATGCGAAATATCTGCCAAATCATTTGGCACATCTCAGCGAGAAATGTGCCAAATTACCTGTCACAGCTCAGTCGCCTTTTTAAAAAGAAAGACAAATGCTGGCGCTGCTCGGTTTGCGCGGAACGAGAGTGCCCTCCCGTGGAGCGGAGATGCTGCCGGGGATGCTGCCGGGGATCCTGCCGGGGACCGCCATCCACGCTCGCCACCAAGGGACCGACACCAGGGGAAGGCATCTGAGCCCCACCTGCGCTTCCAGAGAAAGACAGAGCGGCCCGGGAGCCCGGCGGTGCTGCCGGGGATGCCCCTGAGCACAGCTCGGCACGGGCACCGCACAGGGAGGAAACCTGGCATCTCAGGATCAGAAAAATGCCAGATCTCAGCAAAAAGCATCTGGGAACAGAATGCAATAAACTTTCTGGAGGACGGAAGAAGGGGGAGGTGTTTTACTGTTAATAACAGCTGACGATAACGGATTAAATTCTCTTTCATCTGCTGTTTGAGACGTCATTCTTGGATTTTTCCTGATTTTTTTCCCCTTTTATCATGATTTCAGTCTTTCTCTTTGAAGATTTAATTATCTTACCCTGTGCTCTTTCAGTATGAATAAATTATTATTTTATTTATAGCCATCTTCATAAAATATACTTCAAAAACCAACCTAGCAGAACCTCAACAGCTCCAAGTGACACTTGACAGTGTCCTTGCTGTGCTACCTTCTTCGTACTAACACACAAACCCTCATATCACCAAACTGCGGTGGTGATAGCAAGGCAGGGCCAATCCTGTCTCTGAAAAAGTCATCACACCATATCACAAAGCTTTGGCTTCCAAATCCATCTGAGTAAAGGAGCAGGCCCCCAGGGTAATCTTATAATTATCCTGAGCTCAGCTATTGCAAAGCAGAGTGCAGCTTGAGTTCACTTATTGACTTTTCACTTATCTGCGATTATTGTTTTAAATACAATAAAGTCCTTAATTAAAACAAAAAAGGAAAATATTTAATCCAGTCTTGTGATTGCACCAAGCAGGACTCTGGCCTGCATAGCCTTTTCTCCTCAGACTTCAGCAAAGTCACTGACCACCTTCTGATCACACGTAAGGCAATGCGACCAGCATCTGTCCTGTTAGCTTTCCAACCTTGTACTTGGGGGACAGGTGTCTCTGTGACTTTGTGCCACAGACACCTTGCTGAGCCATCCAGCGTTGTCTCAGTCTGATGTTTTCTTGTGTCTTCACTTCTGACAGACAATTGCTAACTGCCTTGGAATGATCATAACTTTAAATTTCCTCCTGTGCAAAGCTAACATCTACTATCATTATCATAGCAGCTTACCTTTCCATGGCACCATCAAACCAAAGCAGGACAGTAAGAGTGCTGAAATGCCACCTCCTTGAGGTTGAAGAGTGGCTGATGCTGCACCACATGCTACACGCTACATGACTGAGGCAGAAATGACATTTGGATGAGGACAAATGAACCAGCTGCTCTAATAAAAACACCTGGCAAGTGCACTGGGAAGATTGCAGAGTGCAGAGCCATCTCTTTCCAAAATGCTGTCATATTGTGAGTGAGGAGTCTACTTGCTTTGGCAGCTCTGGGGTGGTCTTACAGGGAAACCCTGTTCTCCAGACCTTGCTATAAAGGCACAGCCATCACATTTCTCTTCCCCTGCTGCTAGCTTTGCTGCTGCAGCAAACATACATGGTTTGGCTGTGTCCTGGCTTGTCTGTGTGCATCTGAGTGTGTCTGCATGCACACATGTTTGTGTGTGCACCTGTGTGGGGCACTCACAGGTGGCGGGAGAACCCCAGTCGCCTTTAGCAGATACATCCACAGCTGTGATTCACCACTTAGCAGCCCATGAAATCAGTTCTTACCCTCACTCTCTCTCTATCAAAATATTACAACATTTGTCATGCTATCTAAATGCACCCTGTGACTAAAGTGAAGACAATGTTTTCCCTGTGTGCCCGCCCTGCCTTCAGGAAGGAGCCATGGGGCAGCTGAGAGCAGCCACTTGAGGATAAAGGTGCAGCCATGGAGAGCTTGCACAACAGTCACCTTGAGCTCTGAACCACACAAGGTTTGTAGTTATTTTTCTTGGCTGTGACATGTAAAGTGCAACTGTTTTGCCTTTGTACAACAGGGAAGGAGCAGAATTGGGAAGAACCTCATGTGGGACATCTTAACCACAAATTATGCCATTGTTGTGGCTAGTAGGTCAGTCGAAGCATGAACTAATTCACTTTACCAGCAGAACCTGGGGCTCAGAGTATTTTGAGACACACAGATTAAGGCAAAATGTCTGGCCTTTTTGCAAACCCTGAATGCAAAGGATGGTGTGTTTTGGTACGTTTCCTTCCCCTTGGGTGGGAGTACCTAGGCTCACAGTGCCACCTGCAGCAGGCAGACATTCAGAGATTTGATTTTCTGCGTGGCAAGCCATGCATGCACTTGCAAGGGGGATAGGCCATAGTTTTCACTGCAAGTTATTAAATAATAATAGGTGTGGCATTGTCCCCAGGCACTTGAGCAGGTGCAGCACCAACAAGGCCCTCTCTCTCCCTGTGTCCCAAGGGTATCTGCTGCAAAAGGTGCTCTCATAGGAAAAACGAGCAGCAGCAGTAAAAGGCTGGCACTTGTCATGTGTGAGACAAGTCAGTGATTTTGTTGCTGAAACAGCAGCCCTAGTTTTTAGCCCTCAGTTAATGGAA
>VXBX01005280.1:44054-77956 GCA_013400415.1 Scytalopus superciliaris
ATAAAAAAGGCATGTAAATTATGATGCTCCAGGAGTTAATCACTCCAACAGATGGCTGGTAGCTTGTTAATAAGAGTGAGGCAGACATTCCTCTTTTTTTGGAATTCCATACCTTGAAGACAAGAATGCCAAGGGACCATGATTGTCAAAGCAAAGGAATCTGACTGTAAAGTAATGATTAAGATGCCTCTGGAACACCATAATCAAGCCATTTGGGGCAATTTCAATCCCATTTTTCACCCTTCCTTATTCCCAGTTCTGCTATGTCCCTGAATCTAAACAGCATCAACTAAAGGGGGCTTTGGATGTGGACTGTGAGTGTGGGCTGTGGATGTGACTCCACAAGCTGGCTCATCGTTGGGATAATGGCTATGCAAACAGCCACAGGAGCTTTGCACTGCAGATTTTCAGAGCAAACCCGGGCGTGCAGAGGCAGCTCTTGGATCCTGGAAAGCAGAACTTCACCTTTCTCTTAGCAAAAGATTCCAAAATTGGCTTTGAGGATGAAATTCCTTTAAACATACCTCTGGGGCTAAGAGGACAAGATGCTGGTGGCCTAGAGAAATGTTCTTTCTGTTATGAACATACGCAGACACAAGTTACATCCAGTGATTTGGTTAAGTCTGATTATTTCGTAAAGAAATGGAATCCACAGTCACTCCAGGCCCTTGGGCCATGCTGTACCCTGTCAAGGGGCACAAGACTTGTCCTGCACAAGACAATTGGATAGACTGATTAAAAGATGCAGTCCACTTCACCACTGCCTTGAGCATGAGCTGCTGCCACTCTGTTACTCTGCCTGCTGGTTCACTCCTTGGAAGCTACAAGACCAGGGAAAGAAGCTGGACACCTAGTAGCTTGCAAATCAGTGCCACTTCATGGTGGTAGTGGTAACTCCTGTCCTGTGCTTTTAACAGTTACCCTTAGCTTTTCCTGCTTTTCTATCTTCCTTCTTCCTCTGTGGTCTTTTGTGTTACAGAATAAAGTTGAATTATCATGTTAGAATCCAGCATCTGATCTCATTTGTGCCCTAATCTTGATACAGTAATGTTTTTTAACCTGGCTCCTTCTCCTCAACTAAGCGTATCGGAACAGGGAACAGGTGAAAGCCTTAAGCCAGCAACATCTGAGCTACCTCCAGAAGAAACCTACAACCATCACCATGGCAGGGTAGAGCTAAGTAGTAAATTAGAGTATTGACACCTCTGTACTGTATCCTCTAGGATCTGCCCTATTGTCTTCACTCACCATGGTCCTGTCCTCTATAATTTAGTGTGGGATACTATGGCTCTTTATTCTCTCTGATAGGAGGTGGTGTGGCTGCATATCCCAGTTTCAGGCTTCAGTGCAATATGGTTGTGCTTCCCACCTTTCTGCTCTGCTCAGAGGTCACAATTTCTAACACATTAATTTCCAAATTTAAAAACTCAGAACCTTAATGATGATGTAAAATAAGTAAGACAAAACCCATACTCTAAAGTAAAGATAGCGAGCAAAAGAGGACATAACTAAATTCTAATAAATAACATAACA
The DNA here is from genome assembly GCA_013400415.1 of Scytalopus superciliaris. NCBI lineage: Eukaryota > Metazoa > Chordata > Aves > Passeriformes > Rhinocryptidae > Scytalopus > Scytalopus superciliaris. Next base: position 45,588 of record VXBX01005280.1, read on the forward strand.
CGAATTAATAAATAATGCTCTGTTGCAACTCCTATCTTGCAAGATAGCACTTCTATCTCCTAAAACGACAGCTCACAGATAAATATCACTGTGACACTCTCTCATGTGACAGTGAAGCTTCATCAGAGCTTTCATTTAGTCAGCACATGCAAAGGAACCTCTTAGAAAGTACAGATTTTACAGGTATTTAGTACATATTCAGAAAAACCAAACAGTGATGTACCGTTTGCAGTCCTGTGCCATGACATCAATAGCTGCCAATGAAGAACAGGTGACTGATTCAGCTCCTGTGGCTGAAGAGAAGGGGGTCTGCAGAGCTGACATAGTGGGATGTCACAGGTATTGGCAAACTGTGAACAGTGCTGAGAATGTCAGAGGTACTCTGTGAAGACAGTTAAAGTTCCAGTTATGTTTCCTTACCTGACAGAGAAGCTGTAATGAATTAAAAAGATATGGAATGTCCTGGTATTTGTGGATAAAAGGTATAGAAAGAACTTTCTACATAAATTGCTAGTCTGGGATGAAATACAATCCTCCCCTTTTTGTCTCTTTCCTCTCTCCCTTGCCAAGACTTACAGTGGTGACAGGTGGTACAAGAGATGCTGAAACCCATTTTGGAGGCTTTCTTGATGCATAAGGTACTTAAGACTGCCTCTTAAATCATCAAGTGAGTTCCTAAAAAAGTGCGTATCTTTGTGATGTATCTGTAAAAAAATAGACAGAAATTTGTCATTGCATGAGAAATATCCTCTTTTCTTTCTTGACGTCTCTTCCTGTGTCTCTGATCTTGGGTTCTACATACCTTTTCTTCAGTCCTACATGTCTTTGGGTTTAGTTTATAAACTATTTATTTGGATAGCTGAACTTACTTTGAATTTCAAAAAATTACATCTGGAAAGGCTGACAAAGCTCTGGTAAATACAAATAAAGGAAAACCTCTACTGCTTGAGCAAATAACAAAGGCTTTATACTGAGTGCTTAGCAGAACATTACTCAGTTCCTTGGACAGCTACTAAGCTTCTGCAGCTTTATATCACTATAATGTTATATGACTGTAGCAGTCTCTTCTCTTCTGATAATTTCTGTAGCTTCTTCCTAGAATATAAACATAATAATCATAATATAATGAATGAATACATATTACAAACCAGTATAAAACATATTCATCACTTCAGGTTTACCTTATATCTGCAGTTCACTAGAATTCAAATACAATTGTCAAACATTATTATTTAATTAAAGTAGCTTGTTGGTTTTATATTCAAATCGAGTTTCCTCTGTGTTGAATATATCAGTATACATCCGAAGTTAAAACCTAAATTCAGCTGTTCCTTGCACCATAACTCAGATCAGAATCTGACCCATAATAAGCACTTCCTAGATAGTTCAGAAGAATAATTCATTTGCAGATTTTCTCCATTCATAAAAGTTTCAATACCCTGACAATCCATAAAATATCTAAGTTTTATGTAAACCAGGAAATAGCATTTCTCATTGGAGAAATCAGACCATTGTATCTTGATGCCTGCTTTATGGAAGGGCATTCATGTTGGAGCAAAGCTCAGAGCATTTTGAAAATGTAAGCAGAGGGATCACTCAATAAAAATTATATGTGCACTCTAAACTAATACAGAGCTCTTGGTTGCAAGTTATGCAGTAAGGCATTTAAAGGGGTTATCATGATGATATATGAGTGGCAGCACAGCCAAGACTAAAGGGTGAGGTATTCCATTAGGCTGTTTCTTACTGCATAAAAAAAATTCCTCCCCATTCAGAAAATGCTTAAAAATCTAATTATTTTGTATAATATGCCACTTCCCCTTTTCCCCTTTTCCTCTAGACTATATGAAATACTGGAAGGGGATTCTCTGCTTACATCTTAATTAATTGCCTAATGTTTTCAAGAAAACATGTTTTTATATATAGATTTTGAGCACAGCCCCTTAATTAACAGCAGGAATGCTTGTAGACTGAAAACAAAGCCAGTTAGTGAGCCTTTAAATTACGTTCAGAGCCAATTGCATTGGCAATAGCACTCCTGTACTGAAGTCAATATCTAGGTCCTGAAATATGTGCAGTGTCCCATGTATCAGGAGGTCAAACATGGAATAAAAAGCTCAAGGTGTTGGCTTACCCATGAGCACACTCTGCACATGGCAGGGTGACCCTTACCTCCATTGCACAGTAACTCTCCTCCCTCTCTTTTTCTTCCCACAGACCACAGGAAAGAGATAGGTGGTGTCCTGAGGATGAGGATACACATAGCTTCAAGCATTGTGAGTGTCTTCTCAAGGATCAGGGGTAAGGGCAATTAGCCCTCAAAAATATACACAGCTTTAAAAAAAAAAACAAAAACAAAAAAACCCCAACCAACCAAAAAAAACCAAACAAACAAACCACCCAAAACTAACTAAACAAAAAACCAACCAAAAAACCAAAGCCCCAAAACAACAACAATAACAACAACAAAACCCCACCAAAAAAACAAAACCAAAACCCTCACAAAAACAAACAACCAACCAACCCTCTAAAAACCCTCTTTGGTGTTTATTTCAGTTTCTGCATTTTAAGGGTCACTTTTATCTCTGTGTCAAGCTCTGAAAGCTAAGTACTGAATTCGCTTATTTCTTAAAGGTTTTTTTTCCTTTTCCACCTGGGTTTTTCACCTGCTCTTAAGAGTGAGAATTTTAGGAAACATTTCAGACATCCCATGACAACTGATAAACTTCACAACAGTTGAAATCACTGCAATCCACAGCACTATTTCCAAGACCAGCTTTGCTGGCTCATGGTTGAACAAGGATCTGGGTCAGGATCAACAAACCCCATAGCCACAGACCACATGCAGTGCATTGCTCTAGTTCTTCCAGGACACTCCTTATCACCTATTCTAATCTTCTTGCCGGAGACTCACAGGGCTTGCTGATGTTCTTATGGATGTTCAAAATCAACTGGGCCAGGAAACTCTAAGCTAAAGAATCATAGAATCATAGAAAATCCTGAGGTGGACCCACAAGAATACTTGAGTCTGACTCCTGGCCCTGCACAGGACCATCCCCAAGAGTCACACCAGGTTCCTGAGAGTGTCACCCGAATGCTTCTAGAGCTCTGTCAGGCTTGGTGCTCTGACCACTTCCCTGAAGAGCCCGTTCCAGTGCCCAACCACCCTCTGGGTGAAGAAGCCAACCCAAACCTCACCTGACTCAGCTTCGTGCTATTCCCTCAGTCCTGTCACTGGTCACTACAAAGCAGAGATCAGTGTCTGGCCCTCCTCTTTCCCTCACAATGAAGTTGTAACCATAATGAGATCTCCCCTCAGTCTCCTCTTCTTCAGGCTGAACAGGCCAAGTGCCCTCAGCCACTTCTCATAAGGCTTCATATTTTGACCCTTCGCCATCTTTTTGGGCCCTTCTTTGGATGTTCACTAATAGTTTTATGCCTGTATTATACTGAGGCACCCAAAACCCCACACAGGACTCAAGGTGAGGCTGCATCAGCCGCAGTGTAACCACATCCACAACTTCGATTAGGTCTGTAGATTTTGCCTGGGAAGGTGTAATCACAATCAAATCAAAATTAAGTGACCCATGTATTCCTGTTCAAAGGATTTTCTCTCTCTTTCTCTCACTGTACGTATAATGAGAAATTAGAGTGACCGTGGATCAGATTTCAGATTTTCTTTTCTGAATGATGATACAGTGTTGTAACAAGAGGGTTTAAGTCCCCTGAAAGAACTAAAATGCAACATAAAAAAACCCACACAAATTAAATCCATCCTCAAAGATCCTAGTCTTGCAGATGCAATACAAGCAAATTTTTCACTGGAATAGTCAGGCATGTAGCTCTGTTCTGCACAAGGTGACAGTGGGGAGTCCTACTGCAGTGACTGAGAAGTGATCACCTGACACCTCCTGGGGACACCACTTTGTCTTGGAGAAGACAAGTGGCCAGGCATCCCTGTAATTGTCTTCTGCTTCCCCTTTATATCTTCTTCCAGCTTTTCAGGACTAATATGCACTTACAAATATGAATCCTTCCTTCCTTCTCCAGGTCATCAGGATCTCTGCACTACCTCTGTTCACTTTCTAATGAGCAACTTTCTTCCTCGCAGAAGGGTAATGATTGTTCTTTGTTCCAGAAACAATTAGATGTTTATTTCTTTCAAGTTTCTTTCTCTCATATTCCTGTCCTGGGAAAAACATTCTTCCAGCATCAAAGAACTACCTATTTTTTCTGATTTTTTGTTAAATCCTCAGATTATTTTCATACCATTTATTCAGCAAGATTTAGCACTTGCTCCTTCCTGGAGAGGGTAAAGTCAACTTTGGCTGCTTTTAGCTTATAGCTAGTTTTCTAGAGTAACTCTGGCCAACTCATTTCAGACACTGATATTTCCTTTCTTTTGTCCTCTGTGCTCCACCTCCAGGTTTCTAAGCACCAACCTTTACGTTTTTTTCCTTTTCTTCAAAAGGGCAAGATGCCAAATTCACTGCTGACGTAAGTAGGTGCAGCTTCTAATTAAGTCAGTGAGGTTATACCTGCGTATGTCAGCACTGAATTTGGCTTGACATCCCTCGTGAGCAAAATGTCACATTACCTTTGCTGAGTAGGACATTTCAAATAAAACATTAGCAAAAACAATTAACTTTAAGCCATTAATCCCACTGAAGCTACTTCAACCTCCTAAGAATTGAAGTCAATTCCCAGTAAATGGCTTAATAGATTGTGAAGCTTTGATATGAAATATTTTGTTGAATGACACTGAATTAAGCATCATCATATTGTGTCTCTCTATATAAATTATATTTTAGGACACATCTGATTACTTCTAACTATAAAACATAAGGAACTATTAGCAAGGGAGGAAGTCATGCAGATCGTTGCATTCTAAAAGACATGAATTTTTTCAGAAATATATGGCATATATAGCACTCAGATACAGCACACTTTTGTATTTCATTAGCATCTCATTTGAATCAACAAAGATAGGACATTTATAATAGTATCATTCTCTACTTAATTTCCTTTGGCACAACACAAGTAGTAACAAAACTGGATGAGTGAGAGATAAGAATGCAGTCTTTCTCCCAATACCTTCATTACAGCTACAGAAGGAAACTTGTCAACATGTTATCTAAAGTGATTTAAAGCCAAAGTTCAGATCCTTGGTAGACTTCCCTGAACAGTGCATAACTGCTCACAGGCAGGTGTATGTGGACCAACAGCTCCACTATTTGCATGCTTTGTTGCCCTTTTGCTTTGCAGTGCTCATAAAATACAAGGCCTTCCACTTCAGAAGAGGGATCTTGTGGGTCAAACCCTGCTGCAGGCAGACAGAAGGAAAAGCTGAGCTAGTAATGGGTGTTCTGGGAATTACAGGGGAGTAAATTTCAGTAGGAGCAGAATATTAACAAAAGACTATCAAAAAAACCCACAAGTTACTGATTGTACCTGGACATCAGGTGAAAACATATTGACCCAAACTTGAAACATAAGATCAATGCCCTTGAATCTGTGCCTCATTGATTTTTAATCATAATCTTTCCAAGGAAAAAATGCCCTGGCTGTCATGAGGTCTCTTCCTGTGGGCTCAGAGAGGCCCATGGAGAAAGCAGGTTTGTACATACCAGGTAGCAGGCCAGTCAGAAACTTGCTGGCTATCTTCTGTACTGCAGGTCACAGTTATTTTTGCCCCCTGAAAATATAGCTGAATATGGTAAGATCTGATATTAAATATTAGCCTAAATTTTACTGTTCCTCAACTGTGACCAGAGTTCTGCTTTATATCATATCAAATTAAGTCAATGGCAGCTCTATCATCAAAACCTAAATCCCACAGCATGATAGCATAAAATTCCACTTGAGAAGCAGATGTCATTGCTGCTGCTTGCAATAACACTTCACACACCATGGTGAACAAAGTATGAGTTCAGGTGAAAGATTTAATCTCAAAATAGACCTTAGAACGAAACACACTACTCAGTTCCCCTGCTGGAAATTCAGAACTATTACAATTTCAATAGCAATATGTATCCTGACGGGATGTACCGAACTTGGTTTGATTTTGTTTTAATAATTATTTCTGACATGTTACTTACAAGATTTCATGCTTATGTAAAGAATAGATAAAATAGCCAAACTCTGCTAGAAATACTACTGGGGAGCGAAAACCTCTAAACTGAGCACTGCTCTGGGATAGACCCTGAAGATTTTCACAGCTAAAAACTCATGGTAAATTCAAAGAAGGTTTGCTGTCATGGGTGATTTGGGACCAGACAGAAGCTAACTCCTAAGTCCAGAGCCAGCATGGTTCACTCAGCTCCTAAGTCCCTGAAGTGGCTGGCGGATGCCCCCTGGAAATCTATGCAGCATCAGTGCTCAGGTGGCAGGACAGAATGGGGTACAGAGAAGGGAGAGGAGCATGTACACTGTTTGATCCTGACATGCACTCATGGCCAGGTGGCCACAACCAGGGAGGCACTCCAAGATGCTGTGATTTTGGTGCAGTCTGAGAGCACAGCTCTGCCCAGTTAAATCAATGAACACTTTGCAATTGATTTCCGGGGTGGCTGCAATAGTTCATGCCTTAATTGCTTTAGCACTCACCTCATTTTAAGCACATTAGCTTGATTGAAGCCAATAGTACAGGTCAAATACTTAAAATGAATTATGTTCTTAAGTATTTTGGTGAATTGAGGCCTTAATGGATGTTGTTAATGAAGGTGTGATCCTCAGAGATTTGGAACATCTTCGAATCTCATACTTCACATTCCACAGTCACTTGAACTTAGCAGAAGTCCTTGTTGCCATCGTAAGGAAAGTCACCTCCCTCTTTCCCAGAGGCTGGTCTTCACCATGTTCCTGGTGCTGGGACCTGCATGGTGGTGTAGTGTGCCAGTTTGGGTCAGTTCCCTGCACAGGACCTGGGAGGCAGCAGAAGAAACAATGTGCTGGGGGTGTTGATAGAAGTGGTGGGTGGTACCACCTCTTCTAGCAGCAGAACAGATAGGTGATAGTTTCAGAGGGTCATATAACTATAGCACCACCAAATCAAGGGAAAAAGCTGCTGGTTAAACCACTGCAGTGGTTATTTGATACCTAAGTATCCAACGATCACTCCAGTAGTTTAACAAACATATTAAAATTCTTTAGCAGAGAAAACTTGGAGACTTCTGCATTTACATAAACTGACGTGAGTGCATTCAAATCAAACCTTATCTGCAAACAAGAGCATATACAATTCCAAAGGAAACGGTTTATGTTAGTACCACCTAGTGGCAAAGGGCTGGGATTTCCATGTGTTATTTCTGATGGAAATATTATTCACATTGTGGAAAGAAGGTCCTGTTAACCAGGTGCCCAAATGTTTGGGATTTCTCTGCAGAAATGCTTAAATCCATTAGCCTTTTTCATGCTGCATACTTAAAACCTACACTCAAGTTGGAAACAGTTTCCAAAAATATTTTAATAGTTCTTGAAGTCCTGTGTATGATGTTGATCAAAGGCTTTTACAGCAGGGAAGCAAATTAGATAGTAAATGTGGCACAATCAGAAAGGGACATACACACACAAAGTAATGCATTGAAGTAGTATAATAAACCCAGTGGTCTTAAGGTTAATGCCAGTGCACACCTGTGATTCATCAGAGGCACAGATCTGGATGTTCAGCAGCTCAGACACAATGGAGTGAAATTAAAGGAGAAACCGCAACTATGATTTTTCAGCTGGATCAGGAGAACTGACAGTGTAATAAGAGAAATCCTGTTTTCTATGCGATAGCCCTATAAGTGGTTGATTCATCCATTGTCCTTAGAACTGAAGGGTGAATGCCATGTTCTTTTGGAGCCTTTGCAATAAAATGCAAAGGGACTTTCAAGTGCAATGTGCACAAAAGAAAAAGTCTCTGGTTGAAAATGCCTCCAGATATTGAAGTTGTTACTTAGACAAATAATGACACAGTAAGATCATAAGTCAAGAGAAAATTAATCCCATCATATTGCAGACATTTTAAATGAAAAATGTTCTACTTTAAAATTGTTAGACATTAATTTTTATAAGCTGTACAATAAACTTCTCAGTTATAAAAGGCATAAAAATTATGCTTATCGGTCACAGTCCTTCAGTCACCTTATTCTGAATAGATACACCCCTGCCCACACTTTGTCACACTTTCAGTACCATCAACTAACCTGAAAAGAGCCCACAGATAGACAAAATGATGTAGCAACAGACTGTCATTTAAGTTTGGAAATGGGCAGAAGCAGAGCATCTCTAGTGAGGATGAGAAGAGGTGCAGGCAGACCAGGCAGTGGGGATCCTCTGGCTCTGCTCAGCACCAGTTTCTCACCTCAGGTAAATCAGTAAATAGTTCTTCCTAAAACCAGACATGAAGTCCTGGCCATGGTGAAGTCAATACCAAAACCTCTGTTAATTACACCTGTGCTACACTTTCACCTGATGCTTCCAGGGATTTATAGCACTCCTAAACAGGATTCTGGATGGATATGTTTATTAATCCCATGAAGGAGATTACAAAGAGATGCTGCTCAGTGGGAGCATGCATTGTGTTGGAATTACTTCATACCTGTTCCATCATTTCAATCCTGTTACTGATTATCATGTTGATATTACATTAATATCAGCTTTTGAAAGCTCCTAATAATTGTGATTCATGAAGCTGTTAGCCAATTTTATGCCTAATCTGTTTTTAGAGACCTACACACCAATAGATTAGAAATACCCTAGAAAGCAAAGCAAGGGAGAAGAGCAAGAAAAGAAAATAATGAACTTTTCAAGGGCTCCTGCATAGGGAGGGCTGGCAGCAATAGCGGCAGTCTGTCTCTGGGAGTGGAAGAACCATTGAACAGCTATAGGTGACTGTAACACCCTAGGCCAGGGCATCAGTGAAAAGAACTCTTACACCAAGGAGAGAAAATAGGTAAGAAAATTAAGTTCAGATGTAGGAAGATCAGTGGGGCTTCACCTGAGGTTAGTAAAAGTTAAGATGTCTACTGAGAGGCTGTCTGAAAGTGATTTAATGACAAATATAACGACCTGCCTAAGGTCATTAAATGTCAGGTCCTAAATGACAGTGACATATAAACCGCAGAACAAAATCAGAGTTTATTTTCTTCTGTAACACTGAATTTCAAAACTCTTGGTTGAGAAGGCATATGCTGATGATTAAAAAAAAAAAATACCATCTTTTTCTCTCTTAAGTATAGTGAGTGGATAAAATTAAACACCTTTTTTGTAGGAATAAAGGGTCTGTCTTCATTAGGTAAGTAACAAGAGAACCTGAGTCTTGCCTAAGACTCAAAATAACTGAAATCTGTCATGTTTCATAAAATTCAGTGGGTAAGGCTGTTTTGCAGCCATATGATGAGAGACATTTCTGTATTGTTTTTGTCCAAATAGATTTTCCTAAATTGGGTCAATATATAAACATTTCTGCTTTATAGGCAGAACCTCTTCTTGCTCAGGCCTGATGTGTGTGCCATTTGGTTCCAGTCAAGGGAGAATGGATTGAGTTTGCTGTAGCAAAGGACATGGTTAACGCTTGTCCAAGCCCACCAAAGTGATCCCATTGTAGGCTTCCATTGCACACATACATTCTTCCACATCCTGCAATAAATTTCATTCAGCTCTCTGCCCTTTCCTACCTGCCCTCTTTGCTGTTTCTGTTTTCTGCTTTTGAAAATATGGTGCCCTTAAACCAGATAACACGTAAGACCTTAACATGTCTTAGACAAAAAAACACTACCATGTATCCCACTTATGTAAATAGACACAACTAAAACATTTGTTGATTTGAAACAATAACTTTTAAGCACAAAAAAATCCATGCAGACTGTAGTGTTTTTCTTAGAAAAAGATACTGCATGAATGTACTTTATTGAAGGTGCACTGCAACTGTCAGTATGATGAGAAATAACTAGACAGATACATGTGACTTTCAAACAGCTCCCTCAAAGTATACAATCCCATAGCTTTACTCATATTCCTGTCCTGGGAAAAACATTCTTCCAGCAGTAAGGTGCTACCTGTTTTATCTGGACAAGCACCTTGAAGTAAGCTTTTTTCTCCTACAAGTTACCTCCAGTTCAAGGAAGCTCAGAAGCATCTCTCAAGTCAAATGTCAATACCGTCACTTGGCTCTGCTCAGCAACATGTGCCTTTCCAAATGTAAGTAAATGTTTCATAAAGCTTGGTTCCCCTCTATTACATAACTACATTTATTTTGATTATAAGTGATAGCTTGCTAATACTCTTGTATTGCTTGGAAGAGCATTCCAGCTGCTTAGATTTTCACCCAAACACGTGAATTGAAACGTCAGGCAAAACAAGAATTGTCTCTCATACCTTTTACTGATTAACAAAGAGTTCTTGGTCTGCTAAAGCCACTCTTAATTGGACTACACTGTGAGGAGCAATTAAGACTAAACGGCCACTTGCTGAGAGCTGCTGAAAGAGAAACTGCAGCTTGAGGCATTCACATTCTCCATATAAAGTGTGATTGCCTTACTTTGATGTTAAAAGAAGAAGCTTATTTTTTTAATGGCTTAGTATGTTAAAAAAGAATTATTCAGTTCACAGCAGGGAAATTGGTTTTGGGTGGGATTATATTTTTTAAGGTTTTTTTTTTTCCTGTAAGACCCCTTTCTAGATTTAAAGGCTCCTGGCTGACAGCACTGGTGGTGGGACTCTCCTGCCCTAGAGAAAAGCAGTGGCAGTTATAGCTGAAATTAACTTGCCACCCTGCCTCACCTGTAACTTGCAGAAGACATCCCAAAGCTAGAAAGAGATTTTCTGCTTTAGTCCATGCCCTGCCAGTCTGTCAGATAAATACTGGGTGCATGATTTAGCAGTGCAAAGGGAATCTAGGTAACTATGCATATCTCTCCTTAAATAATCCTGAAGGACCTGTCAGACCATGTAATGTCCTCCCTCTTTAGATATAGACCAGTGTGAGCCATACCTCATGTCCCTCCTCTGTGGTGATTAAAATAAATGCCTGCAGTGAACTGAATCTTGAGTAGGATCACAGGTCCTTATTTGAAAGAAAGGTCACATTCACTCCGCTGTGGCAACAGAGGCAGGAATTTGCTGCAGTTACAGAAAATTATATATTCCTGAATGGTTAAGCTTGAGGAGGACCACTGTGCCTCAGAACAGGCAGTCTGCTGTCTCTCAGATGGGGTTTGGACAGAGTTTCCCAGACTGCATCACCTTCCAACCTCACCACCACCCTGCCAGTATGCATCCTTCCAACTCTGATGCTAGGTCAGAAGCTTGCCTCTTACCAAGGTACCCACATCCCCTGGGCTGAAGAGCAGCACCTGGATACTTTCTCCATGGTTTAGTTACCACAGCCCATAGCAGAGCCTTCAGCTGCCCATGCCTCTGCCCACCTGAAAGGATTTTCTCACCAGAAGCTTTCTGCTGTCCTCTCCAACTTGGAATAAATCCCTTTATGGGAGACAGCCTCAGTGCAAACTGGCTGTTGGGAACAGTGAGAAAGGCAGCTGTTGGCTCAGCTGCTTAGCCTAACCCCAGACAGAAAATAAGAACAATAGGATATCAAGTTTTCTGTGAGGGAAGCCTATATTTATAATGGTCGATAAAGTGTTCAATCAAGGTATCAGCCTCAGCTGCATTCTCCACATATCTTTCTAAACTCTGAATTACAAGACTTGTGCACTGGTTTGAACAGAAGGAGCTGTGATAGGTTTTCTAGGAAAGAAAATTGTTCGTCTGACACATCCTTACTTAAACAAGGTCTCTGTGATTCACAGTGCTCACATCACTTCCATGTGGACTTTAAAAGCCTAAATGACTAAGGATTTGTCTAAACCAGTTTTATATCACAGACCAGAACTTTTTAGCATGAGTTTTCCTTGTTCAAAATGTTTAGAAATAGGTTACATATCCATTTACAATGTTACCTGCATGCACATTTGCTGAACACCTGCAGGAGATAAAACAACCTTAAACTAATTTATTTTTACAGATACTAAACGTCATGGTCCTTTGCCACTCATGCAGTTTATAGATCAGACTTCTGCATAATTTAAATAAGAATAAGTTGTTTGTCTTGGTTGTGGTAGTTGTATAAACAAATGTAGTCTATCATTCAATGATGTTGTGTGCATTGGAGAGCTATGGGATTATGTGGGGGAGGTGAATGCCCAAGTCTCTCAAAGAAGCAAGGTATAAATCAGTAACAATGGAAAAAGAAGCTGTTTCACTGTGCATTCCTCTGTCCACTTCTACATCTGAGGCAAGTCAAGGCAAAATAGAAGGGATCAAAAACATAGCCACTTCTTACAGTAAATGATACACAGTGGGAGCTAGAATCGGAAACAGATTCTATAATCTGCTGCTCTGACTCAAGACCGGATGCAGCTCATTAACACAGCTCTTTAATTAGCACAGAGCTGCCATCCCCACAGACAGAGTGAAAGTATATGCAATGTGGCATGTGGAGCACAGCATAGGTTGATGGGGAGCCCTCTCCCATGATGGTGCCCTGGCTGGGAAGGTTGCTCCTGGCTAAAGAGAAATGCTGGAGGCCAAAGAGGGGAAACTATGACATGGATCTTCCTTAACATGGGCTCATGAAGCTGAGCAGCTGCTGTGGTTCTCTCCAGGCTGTACATCAAGGAGGCTGTCCCTGGAGGGCTGAAAACAGGAAAGCTAATGTACAAGTGGTTTCTTAGGCTTACTACTTCCTTATTACACTGGAAAGAAGGTGGGGTTTTCTTTGACATGCTTTCACCTTAATTCTCCATTCTCATTCAGCAGTGCAAACGTTGCATGCCCTGTAATGAAAGGTTTGTGTTTTCACCTCTGACGCACAGACTTCACTGTCACTTCAGTACTGTCATATGCCAACAATTACTATGGGCATAGATCAAGTACCTTTGACTAAAGGTTTTTACTAAACATTTCATCAAGTACTGAGCAAGCTCTTCTAAGAATAACATAACATAATATAGATAAGGCAACATTTTTTTCCTAGCTACCAAAGGACCCTTATATAGGCAAAACAGTAATTTTTCTTTTTTGTTTCTTAGACAGGAAAAATTTCCTGAGAACAATCCATCCATTGTTTGCAGAATACTTCCGAGGTTACTTTTGCAGAAGGTTATTTGTCCTGTTGTCCAAAAAAAAGTGTCTTCTGACACCATCTCTTTTCATGCTTACTACTCATCCTGCAGCTACTGAAGCAAAAGAGTCTCCTGACACTTAGGGTGATGGGTAAGGATGCAGAACAGTGATGCTCCAAGAGCCTCAGTCAGAGCCCAGTCACACCATGAGAAGTCCACTGGAATAACTCCAGTCTAGTAAGGTTATCCCTAGCATTTCTCCCTCTTGGAAACAAGGCACAGACACACAGGCACACACATAATTTGTATCTCAAAGGCCAAATTCTTTTCACTGTTACCAGTATCAAACTGCAATAACTCCAGTTGAGCAAACCTTCAATGTTTTATTACATCACTCTGCTGGGTTATTCTGGGTGGATGCTGCTGCATTAAAATAGAACTTGGCATTTATTGTAAAGCATATTTTTATACCGAGGATGATAAATATCGAAAACACAAATTTATTTGCTGAAAAGAGCTGCACTGTCCTTGAAGATGCTAGGGAGACCCTAGGAAATCTTAATGTTAAAATAAAATTTAAAATTCTGTGAGACCTTCTCCTTATTTCTCTGTGGAAGACTCACTACATATAATTACAGTCCCACATGTTAGGCCCAAATAGCTTCGTACATTTGCAAGTCTATGTGCCATCAGTGTAGGAGGATTTTATGCATTAAATGCCAGTCTTTGTAGCTTGTGCTGGGTTTTCTAAGATGAGACATAGAGTTATGCTTCACCAGCTTTTATCCAGAAGAACAAATGCTGCCAAGTTAAGAATGTGGTTGTAAGTTTTTCATTAATTTCCAACGCACTTAGTCTTAGTGGCAAAGTACATCTGAAGCTCAAAATTTGCATGGAAAGGAAAAACCTGTTAGGAAGTTAGCAATTAATGACATAGAGCAACACAGCTAGTCCCAAGCTTTTAGGGCTAATTACCTTTAAGACATGAGCTGTGTGCATATATATATATATATATATATACATATATATCCATGACAGAACCAAATGGATTGAGATGAAGAAGGTTGTGTTTTGGGGTTATTTTTCTTTAATTTGGAACCTTTTTTTGTGGAAAATATTCTTCTCTCTCTTTTGCTGCAGTCCTACAAACACATATATCTCGAGATCTTATGTGCTTCATCACATTTATGCCATTGAGGCTGCCCACATGCCCAGGGAGAGAAGGGTGTTTGTGTGAGGATCTGTGGAAATGTAACCCAAGAAAGCAGGCTTAGTTTGGTTTCTAATTCCTCCTACTCATAAGCTGGAATGGTAGATATTGAGAAAATGACCTGCGGCTTCATGAGAGGGTATATGAGAAAATTCATCAGGAGTTTTCCATAATTTGAACAGCTTGCGATGCTCTCCCTTATCCTCAAGGGTTTGGATGATTCTGACAAAATCCTGGGAAGGGAAAACAAGGATTTAGGGGCTTAGGAAGGACCTGGCTTGTGAATGGGTTCCTTTGGAACCAGCACCTCCCCAATACCAGATTCCTAGCTGTGAACCAGTGTTCAGATGTGTTTTTTGACAGTGTCTTGAAACCTTCACTGTACTCCCACACCCTAGACCATATGGTACTTACTAAACTGTTTGTAACAAATATACAAAGTTGAATTATGTCAGTCATACAGCAATGTGTCTCAATTCTGACATCAGCAGAGTCACCTGACATAAAAAGTGCATTGGAAGGGTGAATAATATATTTTTCACTAGCACACTGTTGAGGATTGTGCAGATTGTTTCAATCTGATGATAATAAAATGGCAAAACTAGAGACATGATTACTTGCTTGTCTGAGAACAGTAGAAAATGTAGATTGTCTAGGGAACAGGTGAACTATTGCACATAGATTAAAAGAGAATAACCTCTTTGGGGTCCATTATATCTTCCTTCTTAATCCTTTATATTTTTTATTCTGCATTTTGAAAAATTTAACATCCTAGGGTGGGCTAACTCTACAAATGTAATTTCCCAGGTGGGCTTGTACTAATGCAATTAGAAATACAGTGCAAAACATCCAGAACAGATGGAAATGATGCACAGAATAAAATCTCACTCTTTGCTTTCATTTTTTTCCCACCCAGTTTCAGTTTCCCACAGAAGATACCTAAAGTACGGAATCAAATTAGAGCTAATCAGTCAGAACATTTGCAATTATTAAGAAGGTCACATCCCATGTGGAATGATGGAATTTTACAACCTACTGCCAACCCTGTGACTTTTTCACCGGTTTTTCTGGGTCAAATGCTGTTTTGTATGAGAGCAATGTAAGTGAGGAATAACTCCATTCAAACCCATAGAGTTACCCCATGTTTATATACTACGGAAATAGGTTCAGAGGCTTTGTTTCAAGTAGCAGATGCAGAGTCAAGACAACTGGGTGCCATGACAGGCCATTACAATGGACTGTGGGAGGGGCCTTACCCTGCTGTTAAGGCTGCATCTCCTCTGAATGTTGCCTCTGGCATCACTGCATCATCCCCACATCATTATTCCTGCTGGTCTCCTGCCATGCAGCAGCAATGGGAGTTGAGGGAGTAGTAACTCCTTTAGATAAAACAAGGTCCCTCTAAAACTCCAGAAAGAAACAAGAAGAAAAAAAGAGTTTCCCTTGCTCCAAATTTGTCATGAGAGTGATACCAAGAGTCTCCCTTCCTGCCCAGCATGTACAGAGAATTACATCTCATTTGCTCCATCTCTCACAGACTTCTGCTGCAACCTTGTTTTCTCTTCTTTTTAGACGTCCTCAGAGAGTATGAAGAGTGTTATCTCTGCTGCTGGTGATGAAAAGAAAAATCACTGCTGGGTTCCCTGAAGTGCAGCCCTACCAGTGTTGATCACTGTTACAGAGACCAACATACCCTAGCTGTCCACAAAAATCCAAAATCTTCCTTGGGGTTTTAGCCCTACTACAGACAGTCAGTCCAAAGATACTGAGCCCTTAAAGTTTACTCAGGCACAATTCTTGACTTGCGAAGCAACCCTGGAATATAACTGCAGCTTGGGAGACCAAAATGTAGCACATTGACCCCCCCCAATACCTGCAAGAGGCTTTCAGAGGCATCAGTCACATATCCCATGGTTTTTGTAAAGGAAGAAAGATAAACTTAAGATAGTATGAGTAAAAAATATTTGAGAAGAGATTAAAAAGCCCTTGAGAAATATTAAGGTAGGATCCGTCTGGGAAATAAATTTCCCAACTACTGAGTATTAAATTGGCATGCACTTCATTTGTTTATCCTTTTACTTTGCATTGTCCAGACTACCCTTTTCTGCAGCCGATTACATTGCATAGACTTTCTTCTGGTGGTTTTTTGGGTATTTACTAGCTTCTAAGCAGAAGCAGGTCAGTGGAGATATTGTAGTGTTTATTTTAAAGCATTCTGTTCTTTTATATGAAACAGTTTGGAATTACTGTAAATTGGCATTACCTAAACGTTATGCTCACACTTCTCTCAAGGCTGGTAAGACTCAAATATTCTACCTGAGCTCTTTCATGACATAGCTATGGTAGTTGCCAAGCAGAAAGACATGTTGTTGTTGTTGTTGTTGTTGTTGTTGTTGTTGTTGTTGTTGTTGTTGTTGTTGTTGTTGTTGTTGTTGTTGTCCAGGGATGACACAGTGCAAATTATTCCATGGCCTATAGGGAAGCACAGACATCTGTTTGGTAAATAATCTATCTTTCAGACATATAAACTTAAAAATAAACTGAAGCACAGTCGAGTTCAGTAATGACAAAATTATTGAACACTTAATCCAAATAGCGAATGACACTAAAGTTGTAGAAGGTTTTGTCTCTCACTTATTTCTAAGTCATTTGTTATTTACAGATTGATTTTCTCTAAATGAATCCCAGATTTCTAATAACAAGCTAGCATATGTTCTAATGGCTCAATGCAAACAAGAACTAAAATAAAAGACCTAAAAAAGCCCTATTGCATCAGTTTATATTTAAAATGCAACATGTTATACGTAAATATGTCCAGAGCCAACAAAGTAGCTGCGTTTTATGCAAGAGACATGAAAGAAGTTACTAGGGAACTATTGTTCTGATGTACTAAATTTCTCAGTAGCTTCAGAGTACTTTTCAGATGGACAGAGGTATTTCCTTTAATTAATAAAATACTGTATGAATTTATTTAGTGTCCATAATTTTCAGGAATTCTCTTACTGAACTTAATAGGAACTCTGACAAAATTAAGCACTAGTTTTAAAATACTTCCAGGGTATCTTTGTTTTTAAAAAAACATGACCTTTAAATCAAATTCATTGTTTCCTCAGATGCATTATGAAGATTTTAGCTATATCTACCACCCAGCCACTATGAAAAGCCCTGTCAGTCTCAAAGATGTGCCTGGAATACTGATGCACCAGGAAAATGCTGCACAACTGTCAACTGTATGCATTTCTGCAAAGCCCTTGCCAGAATAAAAATCTGTTTATTTGGAGTAAAACACACTACAGTGCTCTGTAAGTTCTAGAGTGAGTAATTTTTCTGAGTGTAATTCTACAGCTTTTATACTAGGATCATTGCTGCTGCTTGTGCAGGGAATCTACATATCACAGAACCACAGATTATGCCGAGTTAGAACCCACAAGGGTCATCAAGTCCAACCTTTAGCCCCACACAGGACCATCCCCAAGAGTCATACCATATTCCTTAGAGTATCATCCAAACGCTTCTAGAACTCTGTCAGGCTTGGTGCTGTGACTCCTTCTCTGGGGAGCCTGTGCCAGTGCCCAACCACCTGCTAGGTAGAAAACTTTTTTCCTGATAGCCAACCTAAAATCCCCTGACACAGCTTCAGGCCATTCCCTCAGGTCCTGTTACTGTCCAGAAGGATCCTGGGTAAGACAGTATGGAAAGCTTTACTGAAATCCAAAAGATTGCATCAGCTGGTTTCCCTTGATCAAGTAGGTGGGTTACCTTGTCATAGCAGGAAATCAGTTTTGATAAGCAGGACTTTCCTCTCATGAAGCTGTGCTGGTTGTGACCAATGACTGTATTGTCTTTCAGGTGGTTTTCAGTACCTCCCAGAATAATCTTCTCCATAACTTTATCAGGCACTAAAGTGAGACTGATAGGCCTGTAGTCTCCAGGGTCTTTCTTCTTCACTTTCTTCAAAACTGGGACAACATATTCCAATTACATCAACTTTGTGCTAGCATGATTCCAAAAAAATTACACAAATTAGAACAATTTTTCCAAGTTATGCTTCCTAAAGTGAAGTAATTGCACAAACATCTGAGCTAAATTTCTCATCTTTAAAACCCAAAAACATGTATAGGACACAAATCTTCTCTCATGTGGAGAGAAGTGAGAGGGGGTGAAGTAGAGAAAGGGCCTGAGTAAAAGAGAACAGAGAGAGAAATGGTATGGGGAGGAGAGACTGAGCACAGAAGAAGAAAACACAGAAGTGCAGGAAGGACTTGAAGATGGAAGGGGTGAAGATAAGCAAGGAGTAAGGCACACTTCCTCCATCTTTAAAAATTTTGATGAAGATACATCCTTGAAGAGGATGCATGCTTAACATGGGGCATCAAGCACTGTTTTGTATCAGGACAGTTGTAGATTTCCAGGAAGAAAAGAATACCTGGTCCTCTCTTTCCCTGAAATCTCTACACCCCATAAAATCAAACTGTCTCAGATTGGCCATGCTTTCAGTGCCCACAGAGGACACAAAAGCTCTTTTTAAACAGACTACCTGGCCCTTCATGCAGGGAATTATACTATTAACAATTATAAATCTTTTGCTATACAGAATATCCACAAATTCCTTTTGATATAAATAATTTATAAACTGAACTGGAGCTAGGGAAGCGGTCACAAAGGGCAGGCAGAGTTCTTGACTTTCAGTTAACAGGATTAATGTCATTGAAGAAAACAAAATTTCTCCAGATCTGTACTGGTATAACTGAGGGGACCACCTGACCCTCTGCTACACACACCTCATATTTAAAAGGGCAGTGTGCTCCTGCACAGCTGTAACCTTTATGATCTGCTAACAGAAGTGGCTCAACAACTTTGATATTTTCTGGTCCAAGAGGGTAGCATGCAGGAGAAGCAAATTGAAAGTTGAAGCAAAGAGAAGGTTTGCATTTGTGGTAAGACAATCCAATTAACGAGAGGCAGCTCAGTTTCAGTAAGTTTCTGGAGCTGGCTTGAAAATTCATATATAACATGAAAAAAGAAAGTTAAAATAACCACTTGCCATTTCTGAGAGAAAAAAATATTATTCCTCTATTATGCTAACTAGCTGTACCTGGCACAGGTCAAGGACGACACAGCCATGATACTGTTGCTCTCTTCTGAATCTGGAATGAAATCAGTTGTACACATCACAATGCAATCAACAGTGAAATTACTTCCAGTAGAGCTGCTGCTATTTTTGCCCATCTCAGCTAGAGTTTAGTTGGCTGTTTTGTCCTGAAGAACCAGTGTAAATAGGGGGAAGATGATATACTGATGAAAATTACTGTTTCTATGCAACATCCTATAGTCAGAAGGTTTTGCTTGGCTCTTCTAAATACAGCAGTGCATGCTTAATGGTAGATGCTGCATACTCTTGAGAATCACAGGACTGTGTGGAAACAATGACCTTCCCAAATGCCTTGTGTACAAATGACTTCCACAGCCTTCCTTATCACCAGCTGCATCAGTTTCTTCTTCTTTAACTAGTGAAACCAAAGTGGAACAAAGAATTAATGTCCATTGGCTATATTCCTTTTCATTCATGCATTTTTTAATTTTAAGCACACAAGTAAATAGGACTCAGACAGACTTCTAGTTAAAGTGACTGACGTTCCAAGAAGAATTTTTTACTGATGAACAAAAATTTCACCAGAAACACCAGTTTGCTCAACCTAAATACTTTCTTCAAAACGTCTTGGTTGTCCTTTAGCTGGTCCCAGAGCCGCATCTGGTGTTCCCAGCAGCTCCTGTCGAGAAGCCTGGAGCACTGTAAGGGTCCCCACTCAAGGCTGATACAGGAGTCTCCTGCAACAGGTGCTACTGTCCTACCACCAAGGGTTGCGGGATGTGTCCAGTACCTCTTGGCAGCAGCTCCCACCTCTGCCCTGAGGTGATGGGTAATTTCCAGAGCCCCTGTCTACAGCAAAGCTGACAGTGACAGTCATTTCAATGGCAGGCTGCTGGGCTGAAGGAACCTCTGGTTCACATGAGATTTGGGTCAGAAAAAGATTTACATCCAAAGTAAATAAAACAACTGCAAATCCATAAAACTGCACACCTGATTTCAGGGCAGTTCTTGTATCCTTCCAAGGTTTGGAAGTCACACTGTCTGTTATAGCTGTAAGCTTCAATTAAGAGACTAAGGGGAATCATATTCACATGGAAAAATCCTTACAGCCCCAATCCTACAGTTTATAATGCTGAGGCAGACCGCTGTGCTTAAGTGCAGCACTATTAACTTTAATGTGGATTCTAACCATGCATTTTAAATTGCCAGATCAGAGGTTGAAATTATATGCACATAGGGGCAGGTGTTGCCTACTGTATCTTCTACAGTGTGGAGCCAATTCTGAGCATTTAACAAAGGATACTAAAAATATCATAATAATAACAACTATAACCACAACAATACTAATTATGATTAAAAAAAAATAGATTATAACACTGTCTACAATATTCAGCTTGAATTTGCTCCAAGAAAAAGTAGGTATCAGTTTGAATTGGAGTAAACAGATTTTTGAGCCACTATGCCCAGTTTGAGAAAATTTTTCCTGGAATATGGAAGTATTTTGCTGACTAGGAAACAATTTTGCACAGAGTTGTTTAAATAAGAAACTTTTTTATCCCTCATGAAGCTTTAAAGTTGCATATCACAGATTAATAATGTACTTTTGGGGAGCTGGAGGCAGACAGCTCAGATTCACCAGACTCATGGTTCTCTCCTCAGTACCCAAGCCTGCTCCATTCACCCTCCCCAGGAGCTCAGGATGATCTTTGCTGAAACTGCAGACGCTTGTGGGTAGCCCTGGGTCAAATCCCTCCTCTGATCTCTCTGCTGAGCTGACCAGTGACAGGACCTGAGGGAATGGCATGAAGTTGTGTCAGGGAAGGTTTAGGCTGGATATTAGAAAAAGGTTCTTCACCCAGAGAGTGACTGGGCACTGGAACACGCTCCCCAGGGAAGTGGTCACAGCACCAAGCGCGCCAGAGTTCAAGAAGCACTTGGACAATGGTCTCATGCACATGATATGATTTTTGGGTCTGTCTTATGCTGGACTTTGATGATCCTTGTGGGTCCCTTCCAACCCAAAAAAATTCCGTGGTTCTGTAAATTGTTGAGAAGCAAGTTTGTAGCCATTTGCTTCTGTTGTTAACTAGCCTTACTATTAAAATCAGAGAGTATTTTCCACATCCTTAAGACAAGAAAAACTGTTTTTCAAAGCTGATCTTAAACTAGTATAATTTAATTTTATTTTTTTTTTAATAAAGATCTCTAATATTGTGACCTTCAGCCTGGAATGCACTCATCTTTGGGCTTCAGGAGAATATTGCTTAGAAATATAAACAGACAGAATGGAGAAATCCCTTTTGGCCTGATCTAGAGTGTAAATCCAGAGAAATCTTCTCTATTAATACATTTTAGCTTATATATTTACTAGAATTGCTATTGGGATTATGTCTAGTCTTGCAGGCCAATTAAGATTTTAAATGCTGAAAAGATCACTTTTCTAACCACATTGTATCACAGCAGATTGTGATACATTACAAGAGGTTGTAGATATGAATTCATTGGGGTGTTTGTCAAGTATGGGATGTAAAAGGCTTCAAAAGCCATTATGAAATACAATATGTTTCTTCTTTATGGCAGCAGTTTGAGTGCAAGAAGCAGTAGGAGGCAAGAAAGTAAAGGTGTTTGTGTACTATCAGGAAATTGGACTTTCAAAACAATGAAACTGACACAATGAATATAAGGGAGAGTAAAAAAGAAATTTAAAAGAGAACTTTCATGAGGTGGAGAATAGGAGGGTAAGGAAAAGATTCACTACAGGTGAGGAAAATGAGTTCCTCTGTTCTTTAGTGCTGAAGGATGATGCCCAAGTTTGAGCAAGGCCAGGAGGAGAGTAATACATCCAAGATGAATGCAGGTAATGGTCTGACTGAAACTGTTGAATAAGCAGAGCAGATAGGAAGGACTGCAGTCTAGAAAGTACTGGCAGGATAAACATGGCTGAAGGTAGATATACAGAGAAAGTGAGAACAAAGCGTTAAACCTTTCAGTTAAACTGTGAGCTAGACTGACAGAAAATACAGTACTGCTGTGATCAGTGCCCAAGAAAAGCATGAGGGTTGATGAAGGATTGACAGGAGCTCAGTTTTGGCCAAGCTGATCATCAGATATCTAAAGAAAAGAAGAGAGAAGTACTTTATTTGATCAAAGGAGACTACTGGAGAGTAACAGAATAGTTTAAAACAATTGCGAGTTTAAGGTTAAATATAGTAGTTGAAGAATATATTAAGTAAATGACATCTTACAAGAAAAGGTCATAGAGTGAGAGTAGAGAGGGACCAAGAAATATTCCACAAAGGGGAAAAGGGAGGATTACCTAAAAGAAATCTTTAATTGGTGCTGGGGAGGATGAATAGACACAAGAGAAGACAGCCCCACAGAAAGGAGGGTCATTAAGAGCTTTGTGTGGAGTGTATTCAGCAGTAAGAGAAAGAGCAGCAAAACACAGGTAGGGGATGAGGTATTTTCTTTGTGAGGTGGTTGTTTATAGGCCATGGTCATGGGCAGAAATGGCAGAATAAGGACTGGAGCTTAATGTAGGCAGGGACCACATCTTCAGGGAACACACCTTCAGTAAGGTATCAGCTGGTGGCAGGGACACTGCAAAGCACTAAATAAGCAGTTTCTAGAGCTATCCTTCTCCTGACATCCTACACTTCATGATTCCCCATTTTTAAGCACAAAGTGCTGCACACTGTGCTGAACTCATACTTACAAAAGGTCTTTATAAATGCATTTCCAGATGTGTCTCTGCCTTTACTCTCCATGTTCTTGTTCCTCCTGTCAGAACTGTGGACTGTACCTGCCTGGTCCAGAGTGCTCATGTCCTAATGGATCTTCCATTGGCGAACATGGTCATGCAGTAGTGACTACCATTTTTGCCACTGCTTTCTGTAAAAGCCACTTGAAGACTGATGTGTTTCACTGGCAGCTTCATCACATTTTGAAACTTTCTGGGACACTCAATCAGATAATTTCACTAACTGTACATAATTTAACAACTTGAATAAGAAATATTGTAACCCACATTATTTTAATTCACTCTTTGGTGGAAAGGGTACTTATTCTTTCAGCCTCTGTAATATGTTTCCAATGGTATGAAACAATTTTGACTACCATAATCATCTATTAAGGAGTGTTTTTACAGATAATCAACCTATGAAGGTGTCAGCACATTGATCATTTCAAAGGTTTTCTCATGAGCTGTAGGGTTATAATTGCTTTAAGCTCTTTCTGTTGCCTCACAGTGGCCTTTTCCCTTTATTGCCTTTGCCATCAACTAGTGCTCTTCCTCATGTTCCTCACCATTTTACCCTGCTACAAAAGGGAATGTCAAGTGAATCAGATGTGTCACTTCCAAATTCCACAACTTTGTGAATGGTTTATGTCATGGGTTCGACCTTGGCAAAATGCCAACCCCCCCCCAAGACCTGCGCGGTCCCAGTGAAAGGAGGGAAGGAAAAAAAACTGAAACTGGAAAAAACCTATATACATATATTTACAGGAAAGTTACAATACATATACGTACAAATATAAGAAAAAACAACAATAACTTCATCCAGAGCTGTCCACCCCAATAACACACAGATTCCACCACCCAAAACCCACACGGAACAAAACTAAACAGGTTTCTCAGAAAGAGTACCCAGCAAAGTAATATCAAACAAAAGTATTTACTTCCCAGAGCCCAGAACTGCTGTGGGCATCTCGGCAGGGAAGCGGCCAGGCCTGTCGCTCTGGGAGCAGCAACAGGGAGTCCTCAGCACCACACCGCACGGAGAGAGGGAGGGCAAGAGAGCGAGGATACCTCCCCCACTAGATTTATACTGGACTTGATGTCAGATGATATGAAATACCTCTTTGGTTGCCTAAGTCAGGTGATACTTGCCCCTCTGAATCTATGGAGTGCCCCATGGCCCAAAAAACTGGGGCCTGCTAAATTTGGTTTCAGGCCTAACTAAACTAAGGCCTTAATTTAAGTTTTGGGGGTTTATCCAACCCATCACAGTTTACTGATACAAAGCACAAGACATCTAACGTGCAAGGTGACATGCTTGTCTGGGCTACCATGAGTGAACAGAATCAGTGAGTGCACAGCTAAAGCTGGCACTGAAGAGATCCAGCCATGCCGTGAAAGGGACAAAGACTAAACTCAGACCAAGCAGTGTTTCTGAAATGCTGAGAAACCCCTGGCACTGGAAGACTTGAGATGTAACACTTCAGAAAAGGACTTTTTAAAGCTGGGGATTCCTTAGTTATGTACATGTGGCTCTGCTTTCTGAGTAGTCCTCTGTTCAGAGCAATAATTTGAAATAGGAGACATGGAAAATGCAGAGCTAAATGATGAATGTGGCTGAACTCAATAGCAGAACACATGTTTGTTTACAGAGAAGAGAATGAGCATTTCCAGACAAAAGCAGCAGCATTAGGGAGAAAATATATGCCTTGGAAACTACTTTCCACTACTCTGCTGTTCTATGGATGGATGATGTTCTACGGACCCTTTTATGAAAAGAGGTGGTGACCTAGAAATAAATTAGCAGGACAAAGTAGGGTACAACAGAATTTCTTTTACTCTTAATTGCTTCTTTCCTGCAATTGCTCTTTCTGTTCAGTCAACAAACAAATTGCAAAGCAAAACCAGTGAGTTTCAGATAAAAATTAAGCTAAAGAACCATTATGAGATACTATCAGTGCAAATGTGTCTCACAGTGGAATAAGACTGGAGAACCAGGAATAAAGGCAGAAAAGACAAATATTTCAAAACTTGAATTTTGCCAAGAGATGTTATTGTTCTTTATAATGAGAAATACTTTCATATAAATGTTTTTTAAAGAAATAAGTAATTTACTAACACTTTCTTCCAAATTTAAGTTTTGAATGTTCATAATGCTTTTGTGGAAATATATGATCCACAGTACTGAAAGGACGTATGAGATATAGATTGGGCCCACACCCGTGCATTTGGATGACCTATGGCACACTTCTTACTGCAAAACAGATTGCAAAATTGCTTTTTCTATTCCACAAATGCCAGTACTATAGGCCAGTTAACAGAAAAATGATCAGGTAGAAAATATTGGCTTAATTAGTTGCATGGTCCACCAAATTTTCATTGTGAATATTTATCTGAATTCAAAGTTTGTGTTTTACAGACTAGAGACTATGACAAGCTATTACTGTGATTCTCTTACATAGTAACGCACACTTCATTTCAAAACATGACCTTTTAAAGTAGAGGAAGTGCCTAACACTGTGCAAGCTTTCGTGCAACATCAAAGTCACACCATACTTGCAAACAAACGTTGATGTTTCTGCTACCGAGTTGTTATATCATGCTGTGAGAAATGGCAACACTCTTACTCCATAGAAGGCATTGTAAACATTCAAATGGACTTACAAAACATTTGTACCTTCACACCACTATTTTCCTTACTATGCACACGTGAGGAAGAAAATTAGCTCTCTTTCTCATTTTCTTTTTCTTTGAGCTCTTTAACCTGTGAAAAAGAAATATATGGAATTAAATTCTCATTGGGTAAAAAATGATCCATTCCCATAGCGTTATTTCTAACTTCTGGATCAGCCAGAGCCAGTTACATGAGATGACTGTGTCCCTCATCTGGAATTCAGCAACAGCATTTCAATCAGTGCAACCAGCTTCTTTCCACTTCTGCCCTGGCGGTCACTGCAAATGCTGATAAAACTGATCATTAGTACCTACCCAAGGTAAAATATTTATAACATAAAATAACTTGACTAAAAACATTTCATTTGACAGAGGGCATTTCATTTTAGTTTAAACACCAGCTTGTTAGCATACACTGAGGGCTTCAGCATTTTGTGTCTCTTACATTCATCTCCTGTTATCCTCCTTTTTAATATTTTGTGCTTGTAGTCTGAAAAATGTTCTGTTGACACAAATTTGAACTAATACCCACAAAGATACAAATTCTGTATTCTTTAACTCTCACTGGTGAGCTTTATTATTTAATCCTACAGGAATACTGTGTTTTTATAGCTTAGCTCTTTGCTGAACCAAGTTAATGAAAAGATTACCCTAAACTCAGAATAGCTGGAAACAGCACTAGAGAAATTTCATTTCCTCAGCATTTCATTTTGAGTAAAATGTGTGTGGTTGTACTATTCTGCAGCTGTGATTTGTGAAGTAAATGGCAAAGCTAAACGTACTGAAAATCTGACATGTTCCCTGAGCAACAAGGGAACTGAAGGCAAATGTTACAGTATTATTGACAACACCAGTAATGCTTGTTTAAGCATTTGGTTCATAAAATATGAAATACAGTATTTAAAAAAAAAAAAATCAAGTAGGCCTCTTTGCTCTTTCTTTCTCCTTTGACTAGTTTTCTTGTGCTGTTTCTCTTTATTCTCATTTTAATTAAAAGCTCATCTGTAGTAGATTCTTATGAAGCTTGATATACTCTTCAGTGGCACTTCCTGCCAGATGCCCATGACCTTGAAGGTTTTCTCCTTGATGTAAGGGAGGGTTTTATTGTTACCTACCTTGCAATATCACCTACAGCTCTCAGTAACTGCATAATGAACAAACCACGGGAAAGTTTCTGACCTGAAGACAGTATAGTCTGTTCTGTAGCAGAAGAATCTTAGGTTAGTTAGTTCATGGGGTTTCGTGTAGTTCTGTGTTTTATCTAGTTCACTGGCAGACTCAGGCTAAGGGACCCGCAAGACCTGAAGTCCCATAGCCAGAGTGACTGAACACACAGGTTCCTGGTGTCAGAAAGCCTTGGGAGGCACCTCAGATACCCAGAGCCTTTGTCTCCTGGTCTAAATTNTACAATGAATCTCCAGTCTGTAAAGCTGCACTAAGAAGTAGCAACTCTTTTTATATATAATACTATAAATAAGAATATATACATATAAGAATAAGGACAATGGCTTCTTTTCTAGACACTGAGTGTGTTTGAGCAAAAGGTTTTGAAGACAGTGTAAAAAAAGAGAAAAGGAAACAGAAAACAAAACACTGATTTCTCCCTTTCTGGAATGTCTTTCCAAATCATCTTTCTTATATTTATCTGCCAATGAAGAAGTAGCTATAACAGTAAAGCAAACAGNTACTATTCTGCAGCTGTGATTTGTGAAGTAAATGGCAAAGCTAAACGTACTGAAAATCTGACATGTTCCCTGAGCAACAAGGGAACTGAAGGCAAATGTTACAGTATTATTGACAACACCAGTAATGCTTGTTTAAGCATTTGGTTCATAAAATATGAAATACAGTATTTAAAAAAAAAAAAATCAAGTAGGCCTCTTTGCTCTTTCTTTCTCCTTTGACTAGTTTTCTTGTGCTGTTTCTCTTTATTCTCATTTTAATTAAAAGCTCATCTGTAGTAGATTCTTATGAAGCTTGATATACTCTTCAGTGGCACTTCCTGCCAGATGCCCATGACCTTGAAGGTTTTCTCCTTGATGTAAGGGAGGGTTTTATTGTTACCTACCTTGCAATATCACCTACAGCTCTCAGTAACTGCATAATGAACAAACCACGGGAAAGTTTCTGACCTGAAGACAGTATAGTCTGTTCTGTAGCAGAAGAATCTTAGGTTAGTTAGTTCATGGGGTTTCGTGTAGTTCTGTGTTTTATCTAGTTCACTGGCAGACTCAGGCTAAGGGACCCGCAAGACCTGAAGTCCCATAGCCAGAGTGACTGAACACACAGGTTCCTGGTGTCAGAAAGCCTTGGGAGGCACCTCAGATACCCAGAGCCTTTGTCTCCTGGTCTAAATTCAGAGATGTCTTTTCAGATTAAATACTTTTCTGATTTCTCATTTTCCTCACTTTATGTTGTCTGCTTGTTTGCATTGTTTCTATAAACTAAATCTTTTCATTCTATTGGTATCCATTGGACTAATTAGGGTAAATTTGAATTCTAAATATCAAGAGTAGGGAGAGATATACAGAATTTCTGTTGAAAAACCTAAGAAAAAAATTCTGCTTATTACCATGAAATAGATTTTTATTACTCTGGAGGATTCATAATGCATATTTGAAGTGGCTGAAATAGAAAATAAATAAAAGATAATGTTTNGACTACAAACCAGACCAAACTAGGGATTATCCTCAAAATTTAAACTGTATAAAATAAGATATCCTTATAGAATATAAGGGCTAAATCTCAACAACAAATCACTACCAAACATCTGTGTGCACACGGCGTTAGCAGGAGGCTAAAGGAAGGAATAGCTCCCAACACTCCCAGATAACAGAACTCAAGAGCAAAATCGGGAAGAAAGAGGAAAAAGGAGCTGGAAAGTCACCAGCTGCCGTGTACCTCTGAGCCTGCATTGCAAGACCCTCCTGGCCCATCTCAGCTCTTTGACTCAATATATATATTAGTGTTCAGAGACACCAAAAGGTTATTCTGCTTTTGATCATCCCTTTACCTCCAAAGAGGTAGCTGGTATGATGTTCAGGATGACACACTGGCAACTCAGCAAGCCTGGCACTAACTCTGGTGTGTGAGAGGAATTGTCTGATACTGATAGCAGTAACATATTCCATCAGTTTATACACCCTGTGGACACAGTTTGCCTTATGACTGGCTCTTTGTGTGCAAGGCCTTCAGCTCTCCCTTCAAAAAGAAGCTCTGGACTCTTATTCAGCAATGATGAACTAGAAATACCAGAAATTACAAGAAAGTAGTGGCAACCAAACTGGAGGAATTGAGAGAGTTGCCCAAGCTGTAAGATGAAGAAAATAGGAGTAATTTGTGAACCTCTAAATGTAACTTTTTTCCTTGTGTGCTTAGTGAACATCTAATAAAATGATTTAAGATTGAAATGTTCTCTACTTAAAGATACATGTATTAATTTGGACTAATGAGTGGAAAACCTACTGGAACTTACAGAATTTGTAAATAATATAACAGCAAAAGAAACAAACCAATTCAGGTTAGGTTTTTTGTTGTTGTTGGTTGGTTGGTTGGTTGGGGTTTTTGTTTGTTTTTTTTTACTTCAATCTTGAAAGTTAGAGAAAAATAGTATTTATGGACAGTAATCCTTCCAATGGTGTAGATGGGGTTGTCCCCTTCCTGAGACACTGAAGGATGACAGTAACAGGCTGGGTTACATTGTGCTTTCAGTACATCCTGATGAAGACTGCTGAGTAATATCACAAGTTCGTAAGTGCAGAGGTCTTTGGGAGTCCTAGTAATGTAAAATCTCTGTACTGTCTCTGTTTTTGCATTGTTTTTTGCAGACTGAGAAATATTTGTCTCAATTTATTTCTTTATGTGTACTGTGTAGAGCCAAGGCCTTGACAGAAGGGAAGGATTGCTTCACATGCTTGACACAGTCCTGGTTTTAGATATCCCACTGTGATGTTTGCTTTTTTTTACAGCATCACAACACTTTTCATTTGTGTTTGGTTCATGACCTGTTAAAGCTGCAGATGCTTATTTGCAATACTGCTCTCTCTCATTGCCCCACCCCCCTCACAGCACTGCAGTTCATTTTTTCTGTCAACGGGTACAGACCTCCCCTTATCCTCATTGAGTGGCTGCTTATTTATTTCAGTCCATTGATCTCTATTCATTGAGATCCTTTTGAGTGCTAGCCTCATTATCTAAAATATTTGTAGTCCTTTCCAGCTTAGACTTATATGAAAATATACCAGGTATCCTCTCTCAATTTTCAACCAAGTCTTTATTCAATAGGAGGCAACACAAGACTGAAAACCATACAATCCCACTCAATATGTGTGACCAAGCTGTAGGTGAATGGATGATTGATGTTCCCTAAGAATGATTTTGTCAAGACCTGTGGCATGGCTTTTGGAAGTTTCCTCTTGTACTAGTGCATGCCATGGAACATAGTGCAGAAAAACACACTAAAGTGAAGACACATTACATTTCCCCTTTTTCCCCTTACCACAAAGCCACTTACACTGTCATTGAAGGAAATTAGACTGGTCTGACATGATCTGTTCTTGGCAAATCCATGTTGGTAGTTACTTACCACTTCATGAACTTCTTGGCACTGTCCTACAATGTGTACATTAACAAAATGCTGATAGCACAATTTGGCTGTATCTCAGTGGTAGTGAGTCAAGGGAGGACTTCCACTATACTTCTCTTTTCCTGCATTTATTATCTCTACCAATATCATCACTCAAAAAACCCCTTTACAGCACCCTCTCTAGAGGAACAGAAAAAGTGATGTGGCCAAAAATTGTAGTGTGACTTCTTGTTTCTCTCAGCTGAATGTGTTCACTCACACGAAGGGACTTGTACTGAAAAGGGCATCACTGTTCTGTGTGGACAGACCTTTGTGTGTCACTGTCTCAGACAAATCACAGCACATACTCTGATGCTTTAGTACTGATGTTAGTAGTTTGACTGACAACTTTATTTCACTTCATGTAGGTTGGAATTGAATGAACACTTTTCTGATGGTCTGGGGAAACAGAAGGGAAAAAGGGAACATGAGGAGAAAGAACAGGGTAATAAAATGTTTAGGCACATGAATGCAACAGCAAAACACTTGGGCAATGTGCATTATTAAAAGAAATATGACAAATGCTTATGAGGGCACATGAGAAGACAAAAATGGCCAGATCTGTTTGTGAATTACAGAAATGCAGTGACTGAACACAGCCATAACTCATACTCATGTTCATTTCCTTGTTCATTCAGAAAACATTGGCCCCAGTTGCCTGGCCTTTGTCTTTCTGAAGAGAAGAGAAAGTATTCCACCTCAATCCAACTGTATCCAACTGTAATGGCAGACAACCAAAGTGGGTCTGGAGATGCTTGATCTGCCTTCTCCGTTAAACAGAATTCTGATCCTAACAGCATAAATGCCAACAAGAACAGCAGATTCTATTTATGCTGCAACTAGCCAGTGAAAGGCCATGGGCACATTTCATGGGTTGTGAGCTTCTCAGACACATCCTGTTTTCTTCCAGCTGAGCATGGTACTAGAGTCACTGCAGGTGAAAAAAGAATAAAACCAGCACTGCCTCTTACTACTTTGCCTCAGTTTTCACCAGTAAGACAGATGGCCCTCAGGACAACTGGCCTCTGGAGCTGGTAGACAGGGACAGGAAGCCGAATAGCCCCTCTGTATTCCAGGGGGAAATAGTGACTTACTGAGCCACCTGGACCCTCACAAGTCTATGGGACCAGAGGGGATCCATCCCAGGGTGATGAGGGAGCTGGCAGAAGAGCTTGTCAAGCCGCTCTCCATCATCTACCAACAGTCCTGACTCTCTGGGGAGATGGTTGGTCCCAGATGACTGGAAGTTGGCGAATGTCACACCAATCCACAAAAAGGTCTGGAAGGAGGACCTGGACAACTATAGGCCTGTCAGACTGTCCTCAGTGCCTGGCAGGGTTATGGAGTTGTTCATCCTGAGTGCAATCACACAGCACCTGAACAAGGGATCAGATCCAGCCAACTGGGTTTAGGAGGGGCACGTCCTGTCTGACCAATCTGATGTCCTTTTATGATCAGGTAACCCACCTGGTGGATGAGGGGAAGGCTGTGGATGTCATTTATCTGGATTTCAGCAAAGCCTTTGACACTGTATCCCATAATATACTCCTGGAAAAGCTGGTAGCCCATGGCTTGGACAGGGACACTCTCTGCGGGGTTAAGAGTTGGCTGAATGGCCGGGCGCAGAGAGTTCTGGTTAATGGAGCTGCATCCAGCTGGCAGTCGATCACAAGTGGTGTCCCTTGGGGGTCAGTGTTGGGTCCAGTTCTGTTTAACATCTTTATTGATGATTTAGATGAGGTGATTGAGACCATCATCAACCAATTTGCTGATGACACCAAGTTGGGGGAGAGTGTCGACCTGCTTTAAGGCAGGAGGCCTCCGCAGAGGGACCTGGGCAGGCTGGATGGGCCAAATCCAACGGGATGAGGTTCAACAAGGCCAAGTGTTGGGTTCTGCACTTTGGCCACAACAACTCTGTGGAG
>VXBX01005280.1:79898-96096 GCA_013400415.1 Scytalopus superciliaris
GCATTCCCACCTGAACCTGAGCATACATAATCTTGGGGTTAAGGGATTTACGGTCCCACTCGGGGGATCCAGAGGAGGACCAGAATCTCAACAGGACTGCGACTGCAACTCCCCACCAGACTGTGACATCATCCTCAACAACAGGTTTTCCTTTCCTTTTACTTTGTATGGGGGGCGGGGTGGGGGGTGGGGAATACCATGTGATGCTCAGCACTGGGGCTAAAGAACTGTTCATTCTGTTCATGCCTTGGGGGTGCTGGGTTAAACATCTGGATTTTGTGGGTCAAAATCAAAATTTTTTTCTGTATAATTGTATTTATCTTAATGTTTTTATTAAATTGCAACTCTGAACTTTTAATCTGTTTTTGATTTGGGTTAGTTTCGCCTGCTGGTTTACCTTTAAACCAGCACAATTATTTTGGGGTTTTTTCGGGGTTTTTTCGGGGCATTTTTTTTGTTTGTTTTGTTTTTTTAGTCATACTACAATGCTTTCCACTTCTTCTCATCATTAAGCTATTTGCATGAAATACTGAACTGATTAATGTGGCATTTTCCACTTAACTGTTTCAGGAAATGTTGCACCTCACCAGTGGGATGCTTTTGAATAATTTAATCTCCTTAGTATAAGTAAAACTAAGTTCTGGAGCCATTTGTCAAAATGTCAAGTGTTCCTTCTAGGGAAAAGGCAATCCCGTAGTACAAACAAATATATTTATCTGCTGTTGCTTGCAAGCAGGAGATCTTTTCCTCTATTCTTTGTCACTTCATTTTTTAACATGAGTAAATAATGCATGAAATATTAAACAGTCTTTATACACAGAATGACAGAGTATTTTAAATTATATTTTTAAAAGCCTGAAGAAAAGAAATTAATTACCATAGGTAACAATACTTAGAAGGGGTTTTTTTGTATTTTACTAATGATTGAAGTGCAAGTCTTAAAAAGCTTATTTTAAAATGGAACAAATGTTATGAAACAAAGTGTTTGCTTCCCCTAGCTTTCTCAGGGCACCTTGTTTTGCCATAGAGAAAAGCAGGGCTGAGGTGCCACCACCTGGTGAGCTGCAGCAATATCACTTGCACATTTCAGGTTTCTAACAGCTGCTGGAACGGAACCCATAATTACAGCTGAGTCTTGCACAAAACTCCAGTTAAAAAGGTGGAAAATTCTGTTCAAATTGTGTTTGATAAATTTCAGTGTTAGACACTGTTAGGAAGATGCATTTCAAAAACTGATCACATCTATTGTTACATTCACCACAAAAATCCTGACTATGTGCATCATATGCACAGCAGGTCAGTGCACTCACATGCTCTCTTCCCTCGCACGGCTGAGATGCTCTGAAAGCGGGGGCTGGCCTTTTGCTGTAACACACAGCTCTGAGCCATGTGACTATAAAAACCTATTCTGAAATCAAAAAGTACCGTGTCCAGTACCAGGCAGAATGTAGGTTCACAGCCACATTACTTTGCACTATTGGCCAGATTTTGCAGAATGTATTTGAGATTCTTTTTACTGTTTTTATTTGTTTTTCTTAATTTAAACAAAACACAGCTTGAAATTATGGTATGCATTTAGGAAACTGAATAGATTTCAGCTAAAATCCATATTTTATATGGAGTACTGGCATCTCTCCAGCATGTTAGCATTATTTATAATCACTCTTCTTATTAAATTTAGATGTAGAGTACAGTACACTGTTAGCCACAGATAAAGATAAGACAGTTAAATATCTGTTGTTCATAAGCTTCATCCTCTTAAACTGCCATTTATAAATCATTGAAGTTATTATAAGAAACAGTGTGTGCTTGTGCAATAAGCAGAACAAGATCAAAGCTAAATATTGCCCTATCTAACTTAGGCTATCTGGGAAGTAAGCATCTAGTCTAAGCTCGTCAGGCAAGATCCTTTCCCCATAATCACTGGAGACAGAGAGACACAGATGGAGTCCTTTGCCCTGCAACAATTTCCTAAACCTTGTGCAAAAACTACCCTCTGAAAAAGCCCATCTTGATGGCCAAATGTTTGGTAGTTGTATCTCACCCTGTTTCTAACATCATAAAAGAACTCACATAAGCCTAGTAAAAGCAATTTCTCCCTTATACATTGTTCAACGGGAACTAAGTGAGTGAGACACAGCCTTCAGATGTATCTTGTGAGGAAAACAGTTCTCTAATCAAATCTGTTTTCCCAGTCATGGCGTTTACACACATATGTATTAGTCATAACTACTCTGCACTTCCTACAGTTAGTCCTCCTGTTCATCACTTTGTTTGCAATGCTCCTATTACAAGATCTCCAGATATGGGGGGGAATGACTGTGTGACAACACTGACTAGTTTAAGGCACAACATAACTTCATTAGTGTCTTGTAAGTACATTTGATGTTTAAACAGTCCTATTTCATAGTTTGCAAACATTTCAAATCTAGCACATCAATGCCATACAAGGTTCATTGCTCTTACTGTTCAACTAATGGAAGCTTGTTGCTTTTTTTTTTTTAAATCGAAAAACACAATAAATTTGTTTCATTTATTGGTCTATTCTATGAAGCATGAATAGTCTTCAATCTGCTGTGAAAATTTTAAGCTGAACCTCCTTAAACTCTACATGCTCTTGCTTTGTATATGTCCATTATCTATCAAGTCTAAACACCACAACATTCAGCAGTTGCCGGTGTAGAGCAGATAGGTAGCTATGCTGTCACCCAGTCATCGCAAGGATGCCTTTGGGAGACTGTGCCACCAACATAAAAGCTTTCTGTCTTCTTGTAAAGACAAAATTGTCAAGGATCAGTTTGCTGGGGCTTTTTTACCCTTTATCAAGAAAACAAATTTCTATGATTTTAATTGTTTAAATAACCTTCATGGTGTCAGTCATGCACTCTTGTGATGATCAAGTGCCTATAGATGGGATGATTCTGAGGGGTGAGTTACAAGGTAAGGTCTGGATTCAGAAGTATAACAAAATAACCCCAAAAGTGGATCTCCAAAACATGTTCATGTGCAGTGATTAGATGTTACAAGAGCTCCTGCAGCAACCTTCTGTCCTGGACCTGCCTGCACCCTCCTAAAGGGCTCCTGGAGTAGGTTCAGCAGTCCCTGATGCCACCCTGCTGGCCCCCTCAACTGGTCCTGCCCACCTGCATCTGGTTTTGGCATCACTGTCCTACACCTCTTCCCATTCAGAGGCTGGCATGGTCCTTCAAAACCAGGCAAGCCAACCTGACACCTTGAGAAGATCACAAGTCAAGAGCACTGAAATACAGACTCAAGTGCAGGTTCTTAATAAGTGGTTGCATTCATTACTCAGCTTCATCATCTGGGTAATTTAATCATTTGATAGCATTTTCTTTATCTCTATAGTGAAGATTAAAGTATGTTCTACTTTTACAACTCATGTGGAGAGTCAACATGATTAAATAGTGGACTTTTGTAAAGGTACATGTCATGATTTTACCCCAGCCATTAACAAAATATCACACAGACACTCACTCTCCCACCTGTGCGATGGTGGAGAGAATCAGAAGCTAGAAAACTTATGGATTGAGTAATGGTGGTTTAGATAAAGCAAAGGCCATGCACATAAGCAAAGCGAAACAAGGAATTAATTCAGCATTTCACAACAACAGGCGGGGGGTTAACCACCTCCAGGAGTGCAGGGCACTTTTACATGTAACAGCAACTAGGGAAGACAAACAGCGTCCCTCTGAATGTCCCTTCCCTCCTTCTGCTTTCCCCCAGCTTTATTTACTGAGCAGGATACTATATGGTATGGGATATCCTTGTGGTCAGCTGTCTCGGCTGTGTTCCCTTCTAGCTTCCCACACACCCACACCCCCAGCACCCTTTCCAGAGTGGAAGTGTGAAAAACAGGAAAGACCTTGGCTCTATGTAAGCACTGCTCAGCAATAACAAAAACATCTCAGTATTTATCAACCCTGTATTCAGCACTGTGTTGGGTTTCAAAGTCATGTTTTGATAGCAGGGAGGTTACAGAGGTGATTTCTGTGGGAAATGCAAGTAGCTTCTCCCATGTCTGACAGAGCCAGTTTCAGCCTGGTTCCAAGACAAATCCACTGCTGGCCAAGGCTGAACCCATCAGTGACGGTGGTAATACATCTGGGGCAATGTATTTAAGGAAAAAAAAATGTTACTGTGCAGAAGTAACCGTGGCCAGAGAAAAGAGGAATGAGAATATGTGAGAACAACAACTTTGCAGACACCAAGGTCAGGGAAGAAGGAGTGGGAGGAGATGCTCCAAGTGCCAGAGCTGAGATTCCCCTGCAGGCCATACTGCAGCCCATGGTNTATCAACCCTGTATTCAGCACTGTGTTGGGTTTCAAAGTCATGTTTTGATAGCAGGGAGGTTACAGAGGTGATTTCTGTGGGAAATGCAAGTAGCTTCTCCCATGTCTGACAGAGCCAGTTTCAGCCTGGTTCCAAGACAAATCCACTGCTGGCCAAGGCTGAACCCATCAGTGACGGTGGTAATACATCTGGGGCAATGTATTTAAGGAAAAAAAAATGTTACTGTGCAGAAGTAACCGTGGCCAGAGAAAAGAGGAATGAGAATATGTGAGAACAACAACTTTGCAGACACCAAGGTCAGGGAAGAAGGAGTGGGAGGAGATGCTCCAAGTGCCAGAGCTGAGATTCCCCTGCAGGCCATACTGCAGCCCATGGTGAGGCAGCTGTGCCCCTGCAACCCATGAAGATCCACAGGGGAGCAGAGATCCAGCTGCAGCCTTATGGAGTAGCCCTGTCAGCAGGCTCCTGGCAGAATCTGTGGCACCATGGAGAAAGGAACCCATCCAGGAGAGGATTTGCTGTCAGGACTTGTGATTCTATGGGGGACCCATGCTGCAGCAGCCTGCTCCTGAAAGACTGCACCCTGCGGGAGGGATTCACACTGAAGCAGTTCGTGAAGAGCTGAAACCCATGGGAAGGACTCACATTGGAAAAGTGGCAGAAACAGGATGCAATGAACTGATCATAACCCCCATTACCCATCTCCCTGTGCCACTGGTGGGAAGGAGTTAGAGAATTGGAAATAAAATCAAGCCTGGGAAGAAGGAAAGAATGAGGGGAAGGTATTTTTAAGACTCATTTAACTTCACATTATCCTTCTCTAATTTAATAGGTAATAAATTCAATTAATTTCTCCAACTCAGGTCTGTTTTGCACAAGACACTGATAGGTGACCTCTCCTTGCCCTTGTCTAACTCATGAGACTTTCACTATAGTTTCTCTACCCTGTCCACTTCAGAGGGCAGTGAGACTGGCTTTGATGGACACTTGGCCTTCAGCTAGAGTCAAACCACCACAAGTACAAACCCAAAACATAGTTGCATACTAGCCACTGTGAAGAAGATTAACCTGTAGCACAGCAAAAACCAGCACAATATGATATGGAAATGATGAATCTGAACTCTAGGGTAGGAAACTAGTTATGAAGTGGAACATTTTCCTCTTTTTGTCTCTCAAAAACTTGGCAATAACTGCCAGGAGCACAAGTCTGTAGGCTGAAAATCCCCTGTCCTCCTTTAATATAAAATTAGTCTTAAACATAGAAAAGCCCAAAATAACAACATTGCTGCCATCCAAATTCAGAAGGATGTCACTGAATGTGGTGATTTAACTGTGATAGAAAATAGTCTTCTTCAGTGGGTACGAATGGAAACATCAATCACCTGCTATAGTTACACCTCTTTCTGCAGCAGAACCTGCTTGTTTAAGATACACCTACCATACTAATGTGAATATGTCATCCTTGCGTCTGTAGTAGAGTTTGTAACAGGTGATCCTGATTATTTTTTTTTCTTACAGAGCAGTACACAAGCTGTTAAGACTTCTCAGTAAGTCACACACACAGGGTCACATTATGAAAAAATGGCTCAAATTGCAAAACGTAACACCAAAAGATCTGTAGAGAGGCAACATACCAAAATAAAGTACCTGTCTTTAATTTAATAAATAGATAGCATGTAAAGAACTCTTGGATGCTCTTAGGGCTGTTGCTGATATATATTTTTGATCACCAAATTTACAATACAGAATGGGGAATAATACAGAAACAGGAGGAGTTGTAATGAAAAAACGTGGAAGGTAAAAATTGCTACAGGTAGTAATGACAATATACCTTTAGTTTTTGTGTTGTTATCAACAAGTATGATATAACAATGTACCTCAGAAAGGACACAGAGAAAGAGCTTTAGGGAAAGAAAAAAGTATGAATATTTTTATAAAGAGCACTGAAATGTATTTCCTCTGGAGTGAGGTGCGCCTATTCAGTCCTATGCAAAATTAATTTTCATATTTCAAAAAATGCATAGCTGGCACTTGTTTTGTTGTCATCCTTTCTCTTACCCTTTCCCTTTCCTTTTCCCTTTCCCCTTCCCTTTCCCTGGTATTATTAATTTCTAAACTTTTAATCTCCTGAGAATACTTAATGGCCAAATTGCAGAATCTGTTCTAGCTAGCCATGCTGGGGAGCACCAGGTGATGGCAGTGCTCTTGCAGCTGGAAAAGAGGAATGTCAGGATGGATACAAACCCACCCATAGCCAGAGCAGGGAGCTGGATTATGATAAAATCTGTACAGGCCTATTAGGAATTCACTTTTTATAGATCTTTCTACACTACTTTGGCGCTCTACAGCTGATACATCATTTGGAGAATGAGTATTTATATATCATCCAGATCTGAAACCTCCCTAATGTAGCAATAGAAGCTCCCATCAGCGGAAACACTGAGTACTTCTCAACTATCCTATTATAATTCTCACTGCAGAAGATGTCTGTGGCAGTGGACTGTCAATATTCAGAGTGGAAAAAATATGGTCAAAAGGTGGTTTGTGATGCAAAGGAAAAGGCTGACCCAAAAGCCTTGGGGCAGAGGATTGTAACTGTATACCTTTTCCCCCAATCCCCGGTTGTAAAACATTCCCTCATTGGTCCTTGTAAAACCCTAACCCATTGGGTGCCAGTCCCAGTGACCCTCTCTCCTATTGGTCATAGTAAAATTACCCCAACTCTTAAATACCTGTACCCAACTTCAATAAACTCTCTCTTGTCCCTCTCCTGCGGTCTCTGTGTGGCTCCTTGCAGGGTCCCTGGGGGCCACGTGGCAAGGGGACAGCCAGGGGGAGCATCACCCAACCAGCCATTTCAGATGTCTGGAATCTTTGTAGATGCATAGATGGAAGCAAAGACTTTTACCTCAAAGAAGTTCACACATACAATATGAAATAGCATTGTACTTTTTCAGCACTTGTGCCCCCAGCTTCCTGTCCTGACTGCTTTGTAAAGGTGTTTCCTTTCCCATCATAGCAGTGTCTGTCATGTTGTTTCCTCAACACGAAAACATCTGCCTTGACTTATTGCTGAGTATGAATGAAAAGTTCAGTATCCCCTATCTAAAGGTTGATAACTCGGCCTCATCAAATCTCCCTCACCACCACAGCACTCACACATTGCTGGGTCTGCCCAGGCCTCCTCTCACTCTCCTCCCTGCCCTCAGCTGCCTCCACCTGCTCTGAGTCACCCGCACAATTAGACTTTCACCCATGTTTAATCATTGCTTGGAGTCCTTTAATTTAAACTGGCTGCACTTTGCACTATCAGGCACACATTTACATGGGCACAGCACACAGCCAATGCCAAGCAATCTGGCTCCTGCACTGCACACAGGCAGGGTTGCTTGCGTGGTTCTTTTAAAGTCAGTATTTGCCTTTATGTGCATGCAACAGTCTTCCTGTATTGTGTTGCTCTCCAGGGAAGACCATAGCCTTTCCATGATATTAGATTCTGCCTAAGGCTGGTGGTACAGCTTTGGTTTGTCCAGAAAAAAGGTGTATTGGGAGGTTCCATATAATATAAATCAGATAACCACTCAGATACCCCAAATAGCATTGAATTTGATGCATTATATTTTTTCACATAACCTGTTGCAAACTCAAAGTTTAAATCTATTTGTTCACTAATGTAAGCCTCTGCAGCATGTTAACGTGAGGATTTATTATAACACTGCTCATGAGCATTTAGCTTATTAACATTTAAAACATATTTTTAAATTCATTTTGAGAAACAAAATGGAATTCAAGAAATGAACCTCTGGAAGTAAAATCAATTTTGCATAAATACATTACATAAATAAAGGTTTGGCTTTAATGAATTTAATAAATACATGTATGATTAGGTCATATATCAAGAAAAGAAAGCTGCATTGCTTAATTGGCCTCTAAAACTCAGCAAACTGTGTGATCCTAAAGTACTTAAGTTCCCACTGTAAAGTCTTCTTGAGATACATCTAAAGAAATGCTTTGAACAGTCTATAAATCTAGCCTTCCAAATGTTGAATTCAGCTGTGAAAAACAACTTATCCAAAAAGAAATATGGAAATGTTTCTGAGAGCTGAAACTGGTATTTCTGTCAGCTCCAGTACAGAATATCATGAGCAAGCACACGCTTAACAACAGCCATCTCTTTCCAAATATAAAGCTGAAGCGACAGAGGTCTGATGCCTGCTTTGACACCAGGTCTGTAGGAAGAGACTGAAATGGCTCTGAAACACACCCGTTTCCACTCACAGGAATTTTCACTGTTTTGCCATGGCTGTGCACCAGCATAACCAAAAGTAGATCTTGTCCCCATTAAGTCTATTTTGATTGTAAGTACCTGCCTGGAAGAGGAAACAACTTGAAGCACTTTTTGGTCTACTTTTGAAAAGGTTGTCAGACCTAGAGTTTAATTGGTATAATTCGATGTCATTATGGCCCTATAACTCTCTAGTTTAGAATGTATTAACTGCAGGGGAGGGGGGAGGGGCAGTGACCAAAAGGGCTTACACAACTAGTTCCTGGAAAATGTATTTGAAGAAACACAAAACTGCTTAACTTCTCAAGCTTGGACTTGCAGGATAGGTTTGAATAGGAATGCAACAGAAGATTATAGAAGTGAAAAAGGTTTATCATAGTATATTTTATTTTTAAAGATAAAAAGGGATTACACTAATAAAGAGTAATATGTTCCAGAAGAAATATATTAATAGGATTTAAAACAAGACATACAAGTAAGTTCTGACATAGCGGCTACTTTAAACCTGGGCCAGAGAACATCTTCCTCCTCACAAAGAAGAATCTACATGGTGGGTGACACTACAAATCTTGTGTCAGCAATTCTGACAGCACAGATTTATTAATTCTTTCAAGAAAATTACAAAACTGACTATTTCTGGCCTACACCAAGAGACAACCAATAAAGAAATCTTGAAGTGACATGCACATTACAAGCCATCATGGCAAGATAAAAGCAACAAGATAAGGCCAGAGAAGAATGATGACATCCCCTTAGGAACCAGGAAACAAACCTCTTAAACCCCACCATCTTTCCCTGAGGAGTCCAGGCTATAAAATGAAATTATTTCAGGGCTATGAGAGGCTACATATTGTCTACTACAGCAGGACAAGTCAATAGCATGCACTCACACGAGTAGCATCAACTTGCCTTTAATGGGCAGACAAGATCAGAGGCTCCTCGCCTTTACTCAAGACCAAACAAATCAAATAGAGGACTCTTACCCCTTGTTTAAATCCAAAGGACTTAAACAAAACAAGTTTCCAGCCTTTTACAGTTTGTTGATCCCTCTGAAAGTGTCCCATGGTTCTGTATACCAATGTAAGATACCTAGCAATAGCACTTACCTGACAAAGACATACAGAAGTTACCCAAGGGACCATAAACCCTTGTCATTGTCAGGTCTCATCTCTGTCCCAGTCCAGAAAACACAGAGGAGGCTTTAGTCCAGGATTCTTCTCCAACTATTTTAGTAGTTTTATCTGGCATAACATTTCACTTTTCCAGTTTTGGAGCAAGGCTCATCTTCCTTGATGGTGTGCTGCCAGCCAGCTCCCTCTGCCCTGGATGCTAGAGATGTCTGCACCATATCAGAAAAAGGCCTGTGGCCAGGGAGAGAATGATTCAATTCCTTATCTTCAAGGGTCTTCTTGTCCTGGTCAGTCAAGAAGTTGACTCCTCAAGAGCTAAACTGACATGCTGATCTGAGGTAACTCTCCCATACACCAGGAAGGGTGACAGAATTTCCCTCTTATGAGAAGATTTTCTGTATAATGGTAAGGGTTTAAGTTCTGAAGGATGGCCAGTGTAGGGGCATACAGAAAGAAAAGAGAGTCTAGAAAGCCAAATTTCCTCAGTGAGAGAGTCATTTGGGTCACATTGGATGAACTAAAACACAGAAATATAAAAAAATCAGTGATTATGGACTAAAGCAGAATTTTGACCACAAAGTTGTGTTAATAGAAGATGTTGACTAAAACTGCAACCTCCTCTAAAAGCACCTCTGCATGCCAGATGTAGCATTAGGAGCATTTCCCAGGAGCCAAGAGGACTGTTACACAATTGAGCATTGAAGCAGGTCTTGGTCATGGCCTCTGAATGCCCAGCCATGGACCTGTGGGTCATGGAGAAAATGGCATCCAGACTTTTTTACTTGTTTAGAAGGAAATAAATTATTTCATTTCTCTTAAGGGGATCTGCCACTGTAAATCACAGAATCACAGAAGGGGTAAGTTTGGAATGGGCCAGAGAAATTCAACAAATATGGTATTATTATGTTACTCATAAACCAG
Source organism: Scytalopus superciliaris (assembly GCA_013400415.1). Classification (NCBI taxonomy): domain Eukaryota; kingdom Metazoa; phylum Chordata; class Aves; order Passeriformes; family Rhinocryptidae; genus Scytalopus; species Scytalopus superciliaris. Next base: position 90,547 of record VXBX01005280.1, read on the forward strand.
AAAGAGAAGAAACCAGTGAAAGAGAAGAAAGGAGTGATTTTTGTCATAATCAGAAGAGACATGGCACATGATGGGTTCTCCAAGATGGGCAATTTATAAATGGTGGATTTGCTTTTAAGTATCCATTAGTAACCTACCTCCTTTCTCACTCAATTGTACTGTTCACTATAATTCACAGACAATTTTTCTTCAGCAGCATTAGGACTTAAAGCACTAAGGCTATTATTCAGAGCAAAGGAATACATTTAAATGATGTGATACATATTCTTAAAAAGTTTAAATCAAAATAGAATAGTACATTTTATTTTAAAATGTATGACTTGAAGAAATCTTATTTTAGGGGGTGATTTTATTTTACTTTTTGTATCATACAGAATTAATACATTCTGGACATGTCCTCAGTTCCGAAAAAAATACAGATATCCACAGGTTAGTCTCTATTGTCCCAGAGCTGATGCAGTCTTTGCTGACCAGGGATAGGAGTAGAGCATGCCTGACACAGCAACAGCCTGGGAGGCTTATGTACTGAATGCTTAACCGTAAACAATGCTTTTTCTAAATCCCTTTCTAATCTGTCTGATAAGACTAAGCAACAAAATTTCTAGCTTGACCTATCCAGACTTACAGATATTTTCTTGATGTTGAGGACGGAACACTTCTAAGAATGAGCTTGCTCCTGTGTCTTTTATTTAAGCAAATTCCTATAAACCCAGTTCAGTTGACAAGTACAAAGTTTGTGATAAGTTTAATATTAAGTGACACTCCAATTAATTCTTTTGGGTTTTTTTTTTGGTAATCACCAGCTCTTTTGAATGAACACTTTGTCAGTGGTTTTCTGCTTGAAGGATCTTTCCTTGTTTATTTTAAAATCTTTGAATAAATCAAAAGACAAGTGAATTCAAGATGTTTAAATATCAGCAGTATTACTACAGGTCCTATTAAAACACCTTAAAAAATAATCGAGAACAACAACAAGGATAGTAGTTGCACTAACATCTCAATGAAATTATTAATGCTTCCTCATGAGAATTACAGAAATCACAGAATATTCTGAGTTGGAAGGGTCCTGCAAGTATTATCACGTCCAGCCCTTAAGTTTAGAGGGGCCCATATGGGAATCAAATCCCAACCATGCTCTAACAAACTGAGCTAATGTCAGGATCAACACAAACCTAGTAACAGAGTCAGTTATTTCCTGGAAGTAAACACATTAGCATGAAAGTACCACTGTAAACAGAAAGTGCTGCAGGGCTGATGGTGTCCTTTACAGGCCAGTTTTACAGAAGCAACTACAAGTTTGACCTAACCAAGCTACCTTTACATGGGCCTAAGAAAAGAAGAAAGTCTTAGGTTCTAAATTTTGTTGATTCTAAATCCTTCAGATCAGTGATTTCCAGTCTCTTTCAAGTTATGGAGAACTGCCAATACTCAACACTCAGGCAGTTTCAAGATATTAATGGCAGTCTCCTGAGCTCTAAAACTGAGCTTCAGTTGTATGTTGCTTCCTATGGCCTCCTGTCTGTCACCCTGCAGCAACACACTGAGCCTTGGTAGCCATTGTAGGAGTGGCCAAGAGGAGGGACATGTAGATTTTCTGTCAAGCTAGCCAAGATGACATCTGTCTCTATAAGGGTTCACAAAAGAACAAAGCATTCATTCTCATAGATGTATGAAAGGATAACATGCTGACTGAGACCAAAGTCCTGATAAGATGAGAGAACATTTTCTGAAAAACATTTTGCTCTCATTAATTAATACACATCTGGGACTCATCTCAGCGAGATTAGCACAGCATTTCATTTATTAAAAAAGGTGAGTTTAATTACAAAAAAAAGGATATGGATCTGTATCTTCCTCAGTGACTGCAGAGCAAAATGATGGGCAACTTTGAAAGCAATGAAAGGAAACTGGGCTTGCAGCATTTCCATGTTAGTCATGCATCTGTTTTTACCAGTCCCATAATGTTTCCAGGTGTTTGGCTAAGTTATTTGCTTGGCCATACAGATGCCAAACATATGCCCAGTGACTTGATTAGGCTTCTTTAAGGAATCTTGCCTGCAGAGCCACAGTCGCAGCTTCTCATGCCTTGCTGCTGCTGCTGTTGCTGCTGGTGTTGCTCCTGCGTGGGATTACAGACAGCTCTTTATTATCCATGACTCACGTTATGATGGGCTAATTGTACAAAGGCCACCAGAGTATTGTGCAGTGCATGTGGATCCAGCTCAACAGTCCTTTGTTCTGTGCTCACTGCCAGGGCTGTTGTCCCATCTTTTTCAGTGGTCAGTGTTGCATACAAATACCTTGCTTTTTGCCACAAACTCTGCAGCTGAATTGCTGAATATGGGTGCTGAAACCTCGGTTCCTGACAAGTCAGTGGGGCTTTTGTTACTATTTTCAATGGGTACAGGTGCTTGTGCACTGGTGGATGCTTGTTCTCAATTAGGCAATTGCTGATGTTTGTTGGTTCTTGTTTTCTGGAAGTACTAGTCTTTGTATTTTCTGTTATTATCACCTTACACATAATTTCTTTATTTCAGACTGCTGCAGGTTAGTCACTGAGACTTCAGAGCATTTGAGGAAACAAGAAGGAATTCTTACGATCTGCAGAGTACCTGAGAGGCTTGGGAAATGAAATACAGCCAGAGGGAATGAGAAGAGACTTGATTTATTACTGGGTAATGTGCTTTGTCCCTGGCCTGGTGGCCTTTAACAGAATCTCAAGTCACAGACAGTCCCTGGAATAACTTATTTTTTTAAAAGGCACAGTTTCTTTTCAGTTAAGCTACAAAAGTGTTGCTGTAGGGCCTCTTGGGTCTTTCTTTCCCAGTGACAGTAGTGATGCTGTTCAGTACAAGTGGGCAAAGAGAGCACTTAAAATTCAAGACCCTGAGTCTTGTTACTTTCAAATAAAGCATATGCTTTATATATATAAAGCTGCAGGAATCCTCTGTGGATACTGACCCATCTCCAGGCAGATGCCCAAGGCCCAGGGACAGGGTTACTTGCTGTCCCCTCATCCTGCCCAGCTCCTTGGCTGGGCAGTTGTGATAAATGGTCAGAATTGTACAGTGTCACTTTAAGACAGTGAAGAATTGATGAGACTGGTTGAGAAAAACATGAGCTGGGCCCCTTGTTTATCTTGCACTGTCTTGAGGGAGGACTATCAATAAAATGATGTCTGGACTGAAGCAAAGGTGTCAGAGCTCAGTGCTGTTTCAGGGAGGTACAGAAGAGCATTTGTGATTCGGCACCAGCCAATAGCCACACTCCCCTCATCACTAAAAACAGACTTGTTGCAAATGTAGTTCATCAAGAAGAAAAGGATAGGTGCAATGACCCCCTGATGAGACAGCTTTTATTGCCATCTCAGTAAGTGGAAAAGCACCAAAGTGTTTATTCTACCTCTTTTGTCAACTATAAATCCTGACCAGAAGTAACTGAGGTGCTTATTAAGTCCCATTTACATATTAACTTACATATTACCATTTACATATTGACATTTACATATTAACTTGCATCCCTCAGGATGCAAATGAAGAACATGGGGTGTGTAATACATGCATGAACAATGTCACCAAACCCTACCTACAACATCTGATTGTCCCATTCCCTTGAGATGGGCCAGAATCTGGAGTACAAAAGGAAAACTTCAGGGAAGAAAGAGCTGGAGGTAGAAAATGCCTCTGTGGCAGATAAACATCTCTGCCTGCTTGGGATCTGTCAATGGACTGTGTGTCTCCTCCTCTCCTGAAGGGACTCCTTTAGGTAAGCCTCCTGCCTCCAATTGTGTTCATGCAGACCCATGAGTATTCACTTGTGTACACGTAGATATAATGCTAATATGCAGCAGACAAACAATGCAGAGTCAGGCTTCTTCAGGCAAAAAGCCACTTGATTAACTACCAGATTATCTTTTGTGCTATTTTTCTACTGTCCATGCGAATCTATGCTATATCTCATTGGCTAGGTGTGCTTTTCCATGAGTCTTAGACCAGCTTCTGACAGGTTGTTACCATCTCTCTTCATCCTGGTCAGTCTCAAAACATACTCTTGTTTTCCACGGTTGTTTTTGTCTTTTTTCTGCTTTCCCAGGCCTAGCTCAAGGACACAGGTGGGTGTTTTCTACTGCTTTCCCAGGCCTACAGGTGCATCCTCTCAAGGCCAAAGCTGTCCACAGCCCAGTAATTTTCCACACTAATCGACCTCCCTTCCTATGCTTTCTGTTTCAATGTGTGGACACTCTTTATCACCAGCAATCCTGGACCTGCCTTCCTGTTGCTTCAGTAAACCAAACTGTTTGTGAATCTGGATATGTAAGTCCTTACTGAAAGTGATCAGACCTATAGTACTGAACCTATAGTACCTTTAGTACTATAGTATCTATGTAGTACCTATAGTTCTGAACTGGTAAATTGCATTATTTGGATGTCTGTGCTGGTGCAAGTTCTTCTTTTGAACTCAACCAGACTGACAATGCTAAACTGGCTATAATGAGAAATTAAGACCAGCCACATCCAGCCCCTTTGACCTCTGAAGACCAGGGGGAACACAAGGACATTTGTTTTCAGTGAAATTCCTATGCCCTTAATGCAACAGGGGTGAAACAGTTCTGGCTGTGTCCTGTCCTGTCCTGCTTGCCTGGGAAGTTCCCGTGGTCCTAGCCCCTGGGAAGTTGCTAAGTGGTACAGTGCAGGGCAGAGGACACAAAACCCTCCTGAAATGCAGATGCCCATTGCTGGCCTGTGTCCAGCATCTTCACACCAGCTTTTTATCAGCTGGTGAGGTCCACGTGCAGCTCAGTGAGGTTAAGCAAAGCACACTGAAAGAAGAAGAGGACATGCTGCTCCAAAGTGACTGATGTACTATACAGAACAACACACTCCCAGCACTGTGTCTCATTCCTGAAGGGGGACTAGATTTTCACTGTATCAAAGGAGGGAAAAGGCATGGGGACATTGTCACTCAGAACACAGCAAAAAGGGTTGCAGTCACCTCTTTTCTGAGGCAGGAGGTGGCATGTGCCCTTTCATCAGTGGTGTCAAAACCCACCCATCCATGTCTACCTCCTTACACATTTGAAAGCAACAACAGGATTCCAGACACAGGGAAATGTCTCATTTAAGCAAAGGCTAAGGGCAGCCTCCCCAAAATGGCTGAGCAATCCAGAGAAAGTGCCACAGAGACAGAAGATGGGGGAAAGCCCTTTAGCTCCAGCCAAATCTCAGAGATTTCACTGTGCCCAGGGATAGCCCATGTTGTGAAACAGGAGTAAAAATTCAAGGAGTTAACTGAATTTATGCAAGTACTTTGCTTTGCTGGGCTAGGGGAGAAAATTGTCTGCTATTATGTTTTAACTTGTTATTCTGTCCTGTTCAATGTCCTGTTTTGTTTGCTTAGTAGACTAGAGTCTGTTCATTATAGAAAGAATGGTAGAAGTAAAACACAATAGAATACAAGACCATAAATCTAGTAGATTTTGATGTTTAAAGTAAATATAAGAGGCCCAGAGTCAGGCCTTTGTACGCTTGAAGAATCTGGGTCAGGTCAATC
>VXBX01005280.1:98753-115774 GCA_013400415.1 Scytalopus superciliaris
CCAACAGTATTACAGTATTATAGTACTCACACAGATTAAGCACTGTAGACTTCTTCTTCACTCCTTATACTTATTTGTTGTTGGAGTTTTTCCATATTAATCCCAAATCTGTACATGCTTTCCTTTGAAAGACATGGGCAAATAATCACCCTCATTAAATATATTTGACAAAAAGAGAACCGAGGCAAGCTGGAAATAAAACTGTGTGTTGGACCATGTTATTGTAAAAGTCCTACAAGAGTAAAAACTGTTAATTTGGCAGCAAATTTCAGTGAATCTAAATAGTAAATAAGCTGTAGATAACACTAATTATGAGGATGTTTCAAATGTAACTGCTGCAGCTGCCAAAACATATAGCTCTATTCTGTGACAATGTTTTTATCAAGAATTGGAAAGGAATAGCATCATTTCAAGAGGCTGACTTCCATGTTTATATGGCTATATTTAAACAGATATTGTCAAGCTTCATTCCTACAGAAATTCAAGAATACTATAGACTTCTGAGTCTGTAAAAGAAAAAGTGGAACACATAAAAAAACCCATCACAATCAAAGCAGAAAATAAGGACCTTTTAATTAAAAGGTTCTTGGTCAACAAAGATTCACTGAGATATGAACACACAGACATTTTTTTTTTAATTCTTGGCCTAAAGAATACCTACCATGTTTAAATATTATAACTGAATGCACGTGAAACAGAAAAGTCATTGCAAAAATCTGTCTGGGTAAGTGGGGTCAGTTCTATACTTCAACCACTCAGAGGTTAGATCACCTCTTTATGCAGGTGCTTAACCAGAAAGCACATGTGCAAATCTGTACTTAGAATTTAGTGTCCTCTCATTATATTGAATACTAACAACTGTGGTTCCTTCCAGTACTCTTTTTTCTTCCCATGTACCAGCTGATCCAGAAATCCAGTATCAAGAAAGATGAAATTAATTCCAATTCTTTCTGCCAGAACACTATTTCAACAGTTATAGGGAGGTCATACTTTTGTGCATGAGGTCTGAAGGTTTCATAACTGATACTAAATAATAATTGATAATAAATTGTATTTCAAAGTTGAAAGTGATAAAGTAATATTTTTCAAAAAAAAAAAAAAGAATGAACTATCAAAAGCGATGCATTACTGACATTAATCTGTCAACTGTAATGTCTTTCACTAAGCAGTTACTTGCAACAATACACATTGGAATAACTCAGTAGTGTCTATTATTTACTGCATAGATTCCTGCCAAAGTCATGAGAGAACACTTTCACCCTAAAAAGCTCCAGAGTTTTGCAGCACATTCATCTTTCTCCAGACAATTATCCCTGCATATTTTAAAATTTATGGATTGACATTGTGTAACTCCTAGTAAGCTCTGACAAGGGTAAATGTCCATATTTTTTTCATATCCTACAAAAAGATTGGGTTTTGATTAATATTAGACCTATTGTAACATAGGAAATCACTCAACCTTGGTTTGTTGTTGTGTTTGGTTTTTTTTTCAATTGTTGTAAAATCATTGTGTCCACTCAGCCTTAGAAACGAAATTATGGGATGGCTTTCAAAGTGTTCTTCTTCTGCTTTTATAGGCTTCTTGTTTAATATTCCTCATTTACTCCAAGTGAATATAGTAATAGAAGCAAGCTTCTCAGAAAATTCCTTATTATACTTCAATAAGACATCATTTCTAAAAAGTAAATTCATGGTGTGTTGAGGAGATGGTTATTTATCCACAAGTATTATTACTTATTACTATGGGACATCTAACCAAGGGCAAAAAGCAGCAAATATAACTTTCCAGGCTACACTTTGAAGACTTTTCTCCTAATACTGTAGAAGACAAATTAGATTTATTCTAAGAGAAACAAAAATACACTCTAGACTATAGCAACCTCATTGTGCTGTGCTTTCAGGGGAGCTTGTCAGCAGCTGTCTGATCAACTCAGATCTTGAATCCCACTGTAAACATCAAAGATTCTTTTTGTGGCTTCCCATAAAAATAAGCATCAGACATCAATACGTGCTCTTTTTGGTTGTTATCTTCTGGGGACAACAAACTGCAGAAATAATATCTGCAGAAGTCCTAGAAGAGACCCAAACAATTTCTGTGGTTTCTGCTTTCCCTGTTCCAGCATCCTGTCATTACGCCTCTTGTTTCTCCGACCAAAGCTGCACCACTTAGTCTTTTACATAGGCAAATCTATCTCAAAACCTGTATAGCAGCTTGAGTGGCAAACTTGAAATATTGAACATTGGACACATCAATATCATTTACATACAGTAGACCAGATCTCCAACAGACCCCAGCAATGCAACGGCTCTATGGATTTTTTGTCAGATCCCATACTTCGTTACACTGGTAAGGTTCATGATGCTAATCTACCAACACAACAAAGTAAGATCTGTTCTGATGAGAACAGAATACTTTCCACAACAAACACCATTTTTAGAATTTTTGAAAGCTTCACAACTTCCCTGAATATCTCTTTAGCAAAGAAAATTCTTCTATGCTTGATTTAGGCGATAGTGACAGCCCCTACTGTTGACATCAATTCATGCCTCATAGAAAACAAATAGAAACCTACTTCAGCTATGGTAGAATTGTATCTCTGTTGAAAGGTCTATCTCCAAAAAAATGGTCTAAGACAGGACATGGGCTCTCTGCAGGCTCCATGAAGACACCAAGGCCCATTATCTGTGTATGGGAGTGTTAGAACAACACGTAACTTAATCACATTCGGGTATTCTCAAAGCAATAGGAAAGCTGTCAGCATCACAGAACACCAAAAGCTTTTATAAAACTTTAATGGCATATGTACTCCAAAGGCCTGCTCCAAATCTGTTAAAGGTCAGTAAAAAGGAATTTAGGAAGAGATTACTTTTTTTTTTTTTTTAATGTACATTTATGTGTAATCCATTTATTATTGTGAGATAATTGTCTCTTGGTTTGAAGAACCACATCCTGCTTCAAACAAATGAAACATTTAATATAGTATATATTTTATGTATATTTGTTGGAAAAGTAATGACTGGCACTTGACTGGCGTTTGGTAAATTGCAACACTGACATACAAATACAACTGCATTTTATACACACAGTATTTTTATAGAACATAAAAAAGTCTGATCCATAAATGGTATAGATTTTATGTACTAGTGAGCATAAAGATCTTTAAAATAGACAGGGTTCATACATGAAGTGGACAGACTAGTCAGTGCTGGTTTGCATGTAGTAAAAGTTAACACACCTTTCTAGTACAGTGATCTTTTTATATAACATGATTCTCATCCTGTCCCAAAAAATGTAGATGTCCTGAGGGAATCTATGAGTAAGCAGCTCCATGAAAAAGCTTGCCTTGATACCAATCTTGCCCTGCAGCAAGGGAGCAGTTTAAACACACTCCCTCTGTCTCAGAGAGGATGGCTATGAGCTGGGTTCCCTGATAAACCCTGGAGAAAAAAGGGTTCTCCTCGGGGTGCTCACAGAGGTGCTCTCTGGAGTGCCTGCTAGAAACACCACTGGCATAACCACCCAGCTCAGGAGGCTCCCTGCTCAGCATGCTGTTCTGAGCTGAAAACCCTATGACGACTTTATGAGGGAGGCAGATAAAATGGGTGGCAAGCACAGGATTCTAGGTGTCACTGCTGGGACAAGTCCCACAAAGGCTGTTACAGCAGTAATTAATTTCCAGGTACCAATCATTATTCTTTGTATACACATCTCATTCTTGTAGGAGAAGTAAACAAAAAAAAGCCTGTGAGGCCCACTATCAGGCAAATACGAAGGGAAGAAAAGAATCTTTGTAAGTACCTTTTATGGTATTTTTTCCTATGTTTTTTAACAATTTTTGATGTTTGGAGTTCCAAAGCACTGCCAAAACTAGTCTAATTACATTGCATGAAGCTGTTGCAGTTACATTCATTATTTCTGATCATCAAAAAGAACAACTTTAATCTCAAAACATGTACCAAGTGTTGAGGAAAATCTAGGGCACAAGAATGTTCAGAGTAAGTTTAAGCTATGAGGCAATGACAGTTCCTTCTCCATCTATGAAAGAGGATTTCTTTTCATGTATCCAAGATGATACCCTACTTTTCAGCTTTAAAATTCAACTGCTTTTTCTTATAAAAAAGAATAAAACTCTCAAATCCTTTTCAAAATATTAACTAGTAAGTGGACTGTCTTAAAGTTCTCTGAATCATGTGTTGGGAGATGCCATGTCTCACTGCTTTCAAACATTTTTGCCAAGTGAAAGGAGAACTGGCATCCACATATAGGAGTGGCATTTTATCAAAATTTATCTCACCAGTGGTGAATGCTATCACTTTGGTCAAGCAAATATATTGCAATTTAAACATTTTAAACTTTTAAAACATTTAAGATCAGTGATTTTTTGAAGATGCTGAATTTTTATTTATTTCCTTAAACGTCTTAGAAATACATTCTGTAAACTCTTCTGCTACATCTCTTACTTATTTATGCCTCTTATATTAAAGTCATCACTATGTCTTTTCTCTACTAAACAAAATTACTGCCACAGATTGTATAAGAAGGACCCTAATTCTGCTGTACTTTCTGTGAATCATTTTTCTTCCTCTTACAGCCCCTGTCATCTTCCTTTCATGATTCTTGTCTGTTAGTGACAGAAAAATGCTATGTAACACAAGGATAAATCATCCTCAATGGCTGTGATTTCAGATTTTATAGTAATCTGAAGTCAAATCTGAACACTTCAGAGTTAAAAAAAAATGCTTAAGGAGTGCTTAATTCTGGATATGTTACTGTTTTAAACTGGATATGTGGAGAACTGCAACAATTCTCCCCTCATCTCTCTTTATGCATACAATTTACTGTTGATTTTAAACATGAAACTATTGGTATGGATTGAGTGTAACTCTATACTGGAGTAAAAATATGTTATTCAGTTTGTCAAAATTCCCATGTATTTTTATATTAAGGCATATATTTTCTTTTTTTAATTTTGTATTCTGATAGTTTTTAGCTTTAATAGTCCTTACAGTTTGTCTTGCGAATACTATCAAGTTCTTTAAAAGACAGAATTAGCACACTTCAAGGATTAAGTTTGAATTTAAATATTTAGCACTTCACATAAAAGTGACCCAGTTTCAAAAATATTATCAGGAAAATTCCACGTATGGCAGCAAAGCTCGCATCACTTTCTGTGCATGATTACTTATATTATAAGCATTTTCCAATCTAATTCAAGAAAATCCATGAGCAATACTAGAAATAGGTTTCTTCACATACATCTTTTCAAAACAAATTTAGGGCATTTCAGAAATGTGCAGTCATACAGGAAACCTGTCTTTAAAAAGCTTATGAATTCTGATTGATCCTGGGAACTAGACCTCTTATTCTAATGGTAAACTCCATTTTGAATGTAATACATGGCTGTTGTATAGTGATTAACCAGGAAGACTCCCATTTCAAAAAATCATCTGTGATGGTGGCCCTGCTGAAGCTAATAAAAACAATGTTAACTTTGAGCAGCTAGATTTGAGATTCAAAAATTCTCAAATGACAAAAAGTATAAATCATTTCTCTGGTCTTTAAAAATTAAATTACAGAAGACCACCACAAAACTGTAATTTTAGGAAAGTACTTATCACATTTACAATGGATTTTGACAAGAACTACTGCAAAAGTCCACAAAGGGGCTTGTCTGGGCAATTGCTGAAACTACATCACAAAAAATGCTACTGGATGACATTCAAAGGGACCTGGCCAAGCTTGAGAAATGGGTCCATGTGAACCTCATGAAGTCCAGTAAGGCCAAGTGTCAATACAGGCTGGGGATGGATGGATGTAGTGCAGCCCTGCCAAGAAGGACTTGGAGGTGCTGGTGAATGAAAAGCTGGATGTGACTCAGCAATGTGCACTTGCAGCCCACAAAGCCAATTGTATCCTGGGCTGCATCAGTGGCCAGCAGGTCAGGGAAGGGGATTTTGCCCTTCTCCTTAGGTGAGATCACACCTGGAGTGCTGCATTCAGGTGTGGAGTTTTCACACAGGAAGGACATGGACCTGTTGGAGTGAGTACAGAGGAGGGATACAAAGATGATCAGAAGGATGAAGCACCTCTTTTATGATTAAAAGCTGAGAGAGTTGTGGTTGTTCAGCCTGGAGAAGAGAAGGTTCCAGGGAGACTTTATCACCCCAATACTTAAAGGGGACTTATAAAGACAGATGGAAACAGACATTTTGGCAGGGTCTCTTGCAATAAAAAAAGGGTTAAGGGTTTTAAACTAAAAGGGAGTAGATTCAGGCTAGATATAAGGGGGAATATTTTTATTATGTGTCTTGTGAAACATTGGAATAGGTTTCCCAGAGAGATGATAGATGTCCCATCCCTGGGGCAGGTTGGATGGAGCTCTGAGCAACTTGATCTAATTGAGGATGTCCCTGCTCATTGTAGGAGAATTGGACTAAATGACCTTTAAACATTTCTCCCAACCACAGCGGACAAATGATGCAGAGTCAGGCTTCTTCAGGCAAAAAGCAAAAAGCCACTTTTTTAACTACAAGGTGATCTTTTATACTATTTTTTAGCATATATGCTATATTGGCTAGGTGTTCTTGTCCATGAGTCTTAGACCAGCTCCTGACAGGTGGTTACCATCTCTCTTCATCCTGGTAAGTCTCAAAACATACTCTTGTTTTCCACAGTTGTTTTTATCTTTCTTCTGCTTTCCCAGGCCTGGCCCAAGGACACAGGTGGTGTTTTCTGTTTTCCCAGGCTTACAGCCGCATCCTCTGAAGGCCAAAGCTGTCCATAGCTCAGTAATCTTCCATACCCAACCCAAATATTGTATGATTCTATGAAGACAGGAGAACAAACAGTGCTGCAGCTCCCCCAGAAATTACGCCCATGTCCATTGTGCAAACAGGGACCCAAAGCCACCTGGAAAGTGCTCCTAAGGGGAGCTCTGCTGCTGAGGTGGAAGACTCTCAGCTGGCCTATAACCACACTATGCACACTAGTCACTCCAGTGAGGCCCCTGCAAAAAGCACGTTTGAATTTTTGGCAAGTCACTGTATTTCCTTAATTAATGCAAAATTGCCAGGAGAGGACAATAATATGGTCATGCAGTATGTTATTGAAGGGGTAGGTTGTCATAGCTCAGTCACAGGGAGGAAAGAGACTCTAAATGCATATGAAATAATTAGAGAATATAAGGAGGGTAAAATGAATACCCGGTGTTGCTCCTGGTGGGCATCACAGAAAAGGATTGGGGTGACTTCTGGACAGGGCGTTCCAGGACACATCAGGACAAGAGTGAGGCTGTTGCACTCCACACTGCAAAGACATTGAAAGGTGACAGACATGAAACTAAGAGCTGAGAAGTCATATGTACTGAATTGCTGATCATATGTTTTCATCTGTTAGAAACATATAATTAATCTCTATATTTTCAAATTTTATTACTGGTATTTCATAAATCATTTGTTCTCTTGTCTAACATCAGTGGCTATGTAAGGGTGAATAAATGTTTGTATTCTATTTTCGATACTTACAATCCTATAAAATACTAAGTACAACTCTAAAAGCAGGGGAACAACATATCATAGATTCATAGAATACCCTGAGTTGGAGAGAACCCACAATTATCATCAAAGTCCGACTCCTGCCCTGGCAGAACAGCCTCAAGAATCACATCATGTGCCTGAGAGTGTTATCCGAATGCTTCTTGAACTCTGTCAGGCTTGGTGCTGTGACCCCTTCTCTGGGGAGCCTCTTCCAGTGCCCAGCCACCTTCTGGAGGAAGAAACATTTCCTGATACCCAATCTGAATCTCTCCTGATACAGTTTCATGCCATTCCCTGGAGTTCTGTCACTGGTCATCAGATAGAAAGGATCAGTACCTGCCTCTCCACTTCCCCTTGTGAGGAATTGCTGTATGTTATTTTATAGCTATTTTTTGTTTAAATACCTAAGTCCAGGAAATCCTGTATATGATAGTAGCAACTAAAAGAAAATAAAAAAGTTGATAGCCCTGATGTTATTTTATTTTGGAGACTATTTCAACAGAAAATAAAAAGAAAGATGTGACAAGAAAATGGTTTCTATAAGACAGTTTTAGAACATTTCCTATAAAAGGATGCAGCCTGTTCTAGGAATAAACTAGGGGTATATATAAAGAGAGAATAGTGGCAAAGATAATTCCATTCTGACAAGTCACTTATTTTTCCTTGGGAAAAAACAAAACAAACAAACAAAAAAAGCAGCTTGTGATCCTTTAATCTTCAGATGCAATAGTTCCTTCCATCATCTTCACTGCAGTGCTCTTACACAATTTCCTCAGTGATTTTAAAAAGCCTGTTCCTGAGCTAGTTGTGCAGGTAAGCTCCTGTGCTCTTCAGGTCACCTGTTCTGTTAATAACTGAGCTTTGGGCTATGGGAGCTATGGGCAAGACCAGAGAGTTTCTTACAAGGGAGAAATCACTTTATTTTTCTTCCTAGTTGAAGTCCGCATCTTCAGCAGAAAAGTGACATAATTTGGAAATGCATTCTGGTCTACATACACCAGAAGCAGCAAGAAAAATTAAATCCACAAAGAAGAAGCTCAGATGAGGACCAAGCTAAAGATCTATATCCACAAATACTGAGAAAGAATATCAGAAATTGCAATCTATCTGACAGAAATACATTTTTTAGAGAAATCTTTGAAATGTTGATATAGTTGCATTAAAAGGAAGTATCTTATTTTACCTAAATGGCATAATATGGCAATACTCAGTAAAAACTGCTAAGCTTTGTAAATGGCATAAAGAAGAAATAAAAATATGGAAAAGTCTCAGGTAATAAATCACAGGCTTAGACCAACACAGGTACTATGTTTCTCAACTTGGATTAGTGAGATTCCTTACTAAAGCATTAGACTATGACACATGAATATTTTTTCTCAGCAAACAGCATTGCACTGTACTATTTCTGTTATTGACTGTGCAGCAATACTGTGCTATGTTGTAACCAGGATAATCAGTCTTTAACATACCGCTTTATACGTAATAACAATTCCACACCAAAAGACATACTAACCGATAGATGAACTTCTATGGTTGTTCAGGCCTCTGGACAAATCCCCATAGAATACAGAATATGTGAAACACTGGCCTTCTGCATGTACTTGTAGTTTTTTCTCAGTTGTATTTAGACTGGAGGACTCCTCATGCCTCAGGTTTCCTGGGATACCAGAATCAAATTTGAAGCACAGAAACGAATTCATTATTTAGCTTTGTTATTCCAAATAGCAATTTAGGCTAGAAAGGCAAGTTTTTTTCTAGCAGAAATAGGACAGCAGATATAACACTAACGTTAACGGTCTTGTATTTGTGTTCATGGAGGTTTGCTGCATGTTAATGTTTTAGTTGGGGGGCGGGGGAGTTGCCATAACTCTGCACAGTCCTGATGTCCTAACACCACTTAGGGTGTCTAGTTACAAATCAGCATATAGAGAATGTCTTCGTACTAAGGTTGTCTAAATATAGTATTTTAGCCAGGCCTAGTGAGCACTCTTTCCACACAGAAACAATGTTTAGGCTTATCTACCACACAGCTTCCTGGTGCTGAGCCATCCTTTTGACACAATTTGCTTCAACCTGCCATTTTGTTGCTTATTCAAAGTAAGTAAGCTTTTCTCAGTCTTACACTGTGATTATCACAGTCTCCCTGTGTAGCAAGTATTTTGCAGTGATGCAGGTTTTCTTGAAAAATTATTCTGATGAAAGTACTTTACACTTGTGTGTGCAGAGACAGGTCACCGTAAAGGATTATTACATCTAAAATAGTAGATTTTTATTAACACACTAAAACCATGCCAAAAAAAAAGCTGTACAATTATAGACCATGGGTCTGCTAAGTGCCATGATCTGTTTGGTGAACACTGGGACATTATGGGAAGATGGCTTAATAAATGTGTGACAATGTATAAGATATTAACACAATGAAGTTATGACAAGATTTTATAACTCTAGGCCAGAAAACTGACTATCTAATTACAAGACTACATTCTCGGAGTGTTTAGTACCCACAGCTGCCTTCCTAAGACACATAAAATTTAATTCTTCAAAGATATTTAATTAAAGTAAGTAATTGCAGCTGAGAACACAAAAGTTACAGTTCCTATAAACTAACTATTGGGAATTAAACACCATTCTCTAAACTGTGTAGAAACTTCATGAGTTGGTTGTAACCTACAGAATGGAAACCTGGATGTCCCCAGTTTCATTGTTTCTCAATGTGTTGGGTTACTTCACTAATTTATGCTACTCTGAGGATGAACAATTTGTGTAAAATTCACCTCTTCGTGTAACTTCTTTTAGAAAGATGCTAATATAAGGAATTTCTAAGTTATAAAGACAGAAAAGTTGTGGGATAGGGACTTTTCTCTCACCGTAACTGGGTCCTGCTGCTTTTCTATTTATTTAGTGTTGATTGTTGTTGACTTCTGAGCAACTGAAAATAATTTGTCAGGACAGTCTCTGATATAGGTGTACATGCGCTGCATATCCTGGAATTGCCTGAGTTTGCCTGAGTTGGACTGTTGCTTGTGATTTCCTTAGATGAGGTTACAACCCAGAATTAGAAATGAAAAATGATAGTAACTGTAAGAACCTCAGTAATTACTAAGTAACTTCATTTTACTGCCTCTGAAGAGCACTCTGGTGGTTTTATACATAATTACTCAGAAAAAAAACCCCTCCACCTCTTCTGCCAGCATATTGAAAACCTTGTATTCTTTCTTCAGATGCCCTAGTGCAGGCATGCCCATATTACCAGGTAAATCATTTGGGTCGTGGTTGAACACACAACATTAAACTCATTGCTATAATAGCCATGAAAACGAAATCTGTTAATCCAGGTGGGGGAGAAGGTTTAAGCAGGAGAAAAAGGATTTGTCATGATTACAATAGAAATGTAAGGTTGCAAGGATCTGAAGGAGGTCATCTAGCCCATCCCCCTGCTCGAAGACAGGGTATATACTATCTCTAAGAGCCACTTAATCTCTTCTTGAATCACCTTCTCTGGAGAATTATGACAAACACCCTGTATAATCTGATCCAGGGCTTAACTATGCTTAAAGAGAAAGGTTTTCTTTTTTTTTGTTTGTTTGTTTGGTTTGGTTTGGGGTTTTTCATGTGCGTGTGTGTTTGGGGTTTTGTTGTTGTTGTTGTTTTTTGGGGTTGGGTTTTTTTTTTGTCGTATAATGTACTCTAGTTTGAACCAACTGATGTTTCTGCAATCACAGCTCAACACCAGGTTGTATTAAGTGTGGTTACTTTATAAAGGTAATTTTCAAAGCACTATTATCACACATTAACATGGGTAGAGCCCTTCTTAAATCTTCGTTCGCGAAGCCCAGCCATGATTATCACACATTTCAATATCTGATTTCTCATTTGTGGGTTTGGCATTTTCAAATTTAATCTTGTTGATATATTAACTTTTGGAAATTGTAATTTTCTTCCACATGCCCAGTATACCGACAGGCTGCTTGTGCTGGACAAGACTGCCTGTCAGGCCAGCTGACAGCATCCATGTGACCTGTTGCAAGAAGTTGTGTCGGACAAAGCTGCTCTTTGAGCTTACATTTCTGAGGTAATCACAATACTATCTACATTTGTGTGACGCTCTGAAACACTTCCCTACAGCAAGTTAAGAAGAAGAAAAAATATTTCTTCTAAAATGAAACTTGGAAAAAAAAAAGCCTTGTGGGTACACTTCAGGGAGCTCTACAGAGTATCACTGTTAGCAAGTCCAAGGGGGATAAAATGAACCTTGCTTATCTTTCACAAACCTTTCTGTTATTTGCCTGAATTTTCAGCAATGCTGCACTAAAAAGGAGAAACTGAGTGATCTTTGCCAGAGGAAATAAGAAAAATAAGAAACAGTCTTTCTTAGGGAAGGCACTGGGTCTCAGATGATATTTACAGAACTCCACAAGTACAGATCCAAAAGTTTAGTAACCAGAAATTAATATGAATACATTTCTTTAAGCCAAAAGCAGAGAACAACTTCAAAACACTTCCTACTCATTTTCAGAACTAAATATGTGCAGTTTTCCCCCACCCCCCCCATATACTTTCACTATCTGTGTGGTACCTAGTACAAGTATAAAGGGCTTAAAAGTATTTAAATATATACCAATAGGTAGATCCAAAACATTCTAATTATTTCTTCCATGATCAACTTGATCTAGTGAGCTCAGAAATATTGAATTCAATTATGAACATTCAAGTGAAGAAACTTTACACTAGATTCAGTGTATTGAAGCATGCTGGTATTTCCAAACAATTCCACTCCTTTGTTCCACAGCAGCTATCTGTGACTGTAGCCATGCTATGCCTTTCAGACAGCCACTTTATCTTCTTCAGAGGTGTCTCTGTCCACAACTCAGTATGACAGCTTTTATGCTTCCAGTTCAGAGAGACCCAGACCTTCTGCCACCTCCTCTGAACAGAAAAGGACTTGCCTAATCACTGATGCCTGCCAGAGCCCTTCCACACCAAAGAGCAACCTCACCCCATTTGTATTTTGATCCTGAGTGATGAGTATCCCACAGAATCCATTCCAGTAGAGCTAATGTCTTAAAACTGGGTAGGATTTCAGTGTTTATCCATGACACTTGCTATAAAATGCCTGTGTTCTTCCAGTGAGTTGGCCTCTTATACAGGGAATGTAACGGAATTCTTGATTTCAAATAATCTCAAAGTAAGAGTTCAGCTGATACTGTACTGAGGTTAACATCTGCTTTGACTGGGAAGTTACTGCAATAATTTCTTCCAATTGTAATACTTTGTTCTCATTGTTTCAGCAAACTAAGAAGCAGTAAGATACTTGGACTGGAAGACAGTAGGGTTTTTCAATTTTGTAAGTTTCATCATTTCTGAAACCCAAGAAAAATGAACAGTTTGATTATACTACTTTAATATAGAAAAATAATACATGATGAAAAAAGGCAGAGCATTAGTAACTTTTAGCTTTTCTGATTATAACAATAAGTAGTTACAATGTCTAAATTTCTTTTTTCTTTTACTTTAAGGACAAGAAGTTATCTTTGCTGTTCTTATAAGAGCTCCCTAAACAAAATAACCTTTGTTAAAATATTTTTTAAAGTCTTCATTCTAATAAATACATGCGACTTCGTTTGTTAAATGCACAACTGATCAGAATAGTCCACCTGTATAATTTTTGTCTAGTTTCTGAGGTGAATGGATAGAAAATGGAGTGAAATTTGCAAGCATATAGAAGTTAATAAATCTTTTCCAATTTATTTTTTCTCTGACATTTATGAAGATGAAAAAATGCATGAATCCATTTTCACACAGATTTATTAATTTTACCAAAGAATCTGTGAAATTATTAGATAAAAAATGTATTTTAAGAAAATAGTTTTATCAGTGATTTTTTAATAAAGCAACNCACCTGACTGCACCTAATTCTGTCTCGTAGGATCGCAGGAATGGAAAGTGTGGTTTTAATTACTTTGATTTTTAAAAAAAAAAATTTCTCACGATTTTTGCTTCATTAAAGTATGCATCATTACGGTCACAAATGTGCTCCAGTTGGAGTCAGGGTGACAGCAGAGAGATATCTACTGTCAGAGATCTGTGTAGTCCTTGGAAGGAACACTGGGATTGCTGTATCATCATACTAATTTCAGTGTTTTCTATCTGCCAGGATTTGAGAACTAAATCCACGGCATGTCTCCTTTAGAAGAAATATCCTTTAAGCTTGAATTTAGGTCCTGACTATCTCACAATTGAAGAACTGCAAATAGGTCTTTTTGTATTTTTTCGCATGTGTGTTGTATGTTGAGGAACAGACATATTCAGGACAGAGTTCCATGTCTTCTGGGTGTATTATCAAGGCCACTGTCTGTTTGGGTGTTGCCACAGTGTTATGAAATGCAGTTCCAGCTAATTACACAAATGTTACACTGATTGTATTAAAGGGGATTAAAAAGGGATGAAACCACAAAGCAAGCATCCTGTGATCTATATCAATTCAAATTTCAACATGAAAATGTGCTAAAGCACTGTGTGCTTAAACAAAAATACTTCATGTAGGAATACCTGGTTTTGCTAATACTGTGTGCTAGTAAAGCACAAATCAACAGACAGCTATAGAATAACTTCTAATGACAACCAAGGAAACCCTTCAGTTTTTACAAGTCAGAATAGGTCTACATGATTTGCTGCAGAAACCTTAGTGGTGGTGCCAAGATGGGATGAAAATATAAGATTAAGCTACAAGGTAGATAGATTCATACTAAAATTAGTTTCACAGGTGATATGACACAGGATATTTCCTTCTGAAAGAAAAGTTACATTAGCAGAATGATGTAGGAAATGTGTTTACCATTCAGTCAAATACCTGACTAGAGGCCTGTTTTTTACCACAATTCCACTGAGATTTCCCTTGAGGACTTGGAGAGCAGTGAGAGGAGAGAAAAGGAAGTAGGAAGAGAAGGATGAAGACTGACCATAAATATCCATGGTATAGCTGTTCTGGGCTTACCTATAGGCAGCAAAAGGCTTGAAAATAGAGTTTCAGCTTCTTTCCCTCATGTTTTTTTCCAAAGCAGTTTGCTATTTAGCAGGAATTCTACCTCTGTTTAATACAATCAATAGGGAAGTATAAGGAAATATGACCCCATATGCCTGGGCCAGACACTCAGCAGCAGCATGTGGAATGAGTAGGAGAATATGTAAATGTATTTGCCCGGGCCATAATGACAACATTGCTGTCTACTGCAATGAGCACATCCAGCTTTCTTATTCTTCGCTGCTTTCTTTATTATTTTGAACTTTTGAACTAGTGTATTTTTTTCTGGACTGACATTTTAACCTTAGGGATGTATTACAACTAATCCAACCAAGGTGCACAAGTAAATATGAATACAGGGAAAAGCATAAAACGTTGCCACCACTACTACAAATGCAGAGTTGAAGTGAAGGGCATGATAAGAGAGGGAGGTATGCTTTTCCCAAAAACCCTTTGTTTCTCTTATGTCTCCTGCTTTGAAGAGACTAGAATACATTCATACTCCTCCACTTTCTGACTCTTCATCTAGTATCTAGGAATGCTCTGATTTACTGCATGGTAAAGGTCTTTAGGAATGCTGTGCAAACTGGAATAATAATGCAGTAAGCAAAATAACAATTTTATTTGTGTAGTTGCATTTGCTTTAGGGACACCTCTGTTGAGTAATTACTATCCTCCACACTTTCACTGACCATTCCAACCAGTAGAAATGTACTGGCATATGTGGAGTGATGGTCTTCACAACAGCAGAGGTCAGTGAGCCTGGGTAGCTCACTGAGAGCTCTGTTAAATTAGACACATGACAAGAATGTTTGAGCTTCACAGCAACAGTTTCAGCATATGCATTTTTCTAATGCAGAGAAAGCTATTATGCTTAGACATACTTGTTTAAATCTGAAACCCTAATCATCTCTGTTGTTTCTAATATATAATTAGTTAATTATAATCCCCAAAGTATTGTTACTTGAATGAGTCATTACTTGTTGAAGATAACCATTAGAATTTGGAGACTTTGGGTGCCCAGTTGAAAACATTTTTATGCTCAGATAAGACAGCTATGCAAAGTTATGAATATCACAATAATTTATTATTCACAGGTAGTACCATGAAAATCAGATTTTTGTATCTAATAAAGCAGTGGGAAATCCATTGAAGTATTTTATCTCTACAGGTAAGGCAGTTCTCCTCTTTTTGGTACTTTCTGATAGTATTGTATAGTGCAATTACTTACAAAGTACTGTGTCCATCAGAGGGTCGTTTTAAACAGTGATACAATACAGATGGAGAGGTGCCTAAAAGGAAAAAAAAGAGCAGGAAGGGATCTGTGATGCAGACTGTTACTGCTTTCACAATGATACTGAAGTGAACAAGAAGAGTCTATCTGTCTAAGTGGGCAACTGGGATCTCAAACTACTTCCAGCTAAATATGCTAAACTTGCACATTTACTGATCCTTAAGTGAAAGAAAATGTCTATTATTGTTATTAATTTTGCATTTCTTTGGGTGACAGATCTCATGATGACCTGAGAAGATACAGTATTATGACGTCTGCTTTTGAAATTTGGTTTTATGCAATAAATACCTTGACAATTTTTTTTTTTTTTATTCTTGCAAGTGACCACATGTTCCTCTAACCAACTGTTGGCTGCCCTGCATACACATTTAATACCAGTTGCATTCATGCAAACAGAAAAAATATTTTCCGAGTTGAGCTTTAAAAAGAAAATGTTTTATATCAGTAGAATTACAAATGTGTACTGTGATTAATTGTATTTGTTCATTAGTGCTGTGAAATAGTTGAAATGTTTAATAATCAATGACTTCTAAGTTATCAAGGAGGTAGAATCACATGACTGCAGTAAATTAATAATTTTAATTAATATGATTGTATCTGTGTGAAATGTAAGCAGATGCCAGTGTTTGTTGAAGAGTGAAGAATTCCTGCTAACAGCTGAAACATGACTGGTGCAGGATCGTTTTCCACTGTTTTGGATTACTAATCCAACAACAGCCAAAGTTTTGAACTGAGTGCCAAAACTTCAGTAATTGTATTATTTCTCTGTATTAGCAAGAGCAGCACATATGGATGCATAAAAAGTAGATGCATATCACTCTGGGAATTTTGTAAACATTATTTTAGAAGCCATGAATATGCTTTCTAAAAAATGGTCAGAGAAAGTCTACATTGGGGGGGGTCAATGAAATGGAGTCCTGTATATAATAAAATTTTTCTGTACCTCAGTTAAAAATGTGTAACTAAATATTGTCACTCAAAGCTTTCAATCTATTTAATGTTGGATTGAATATATATTATTAACAGAAATTGTGAAGAGACATACATTTAGAATACTAGGTAAGAAATACCTGGTGCTCAGGAGTACAGTTTTGGAAGTTTTTTCTTATTAAAAAGAAGCAATATATGCTTAAAAAGAACCAATTAGGGATCATTATTTCAATAAGAAAA
>VXBX01005280.1:118085-151433 GCA_013400415.1 Scytalopus superciliaris
CACGGGTGGGTGCGGGATTGGGGGGGGTGGGTGCGGGATTGGGGGGTGGGCCGGAGAGCTTTTGGCAGGGAGATGGGAGGGCCTTCGGGGAGGGGATGAGGTGATGGAGGGAGGCAGGAAAGGAGGAAAGGCCTTTCGTGTAAAGAGGTAACTTCTTGTCTCTGCCCCGGTGCTGTGAAAAATGGCACAACGGTAATGCCCTGGCAGGAGTGCCTTTGGACGCTTCCGTCGCTTGGCAGAAAGCACGATGTTATTATTTCAGATGTTCTTTGTGATTAAAATGTAAGAAGAGTGCCTGCTATTTATGCCCGTGAGTTGTAATTTCTCCGTTGGGGATCCAGTGTTTCTCATCTTGCCCAGCATCTCCAGGCAGGAGGATGAGTGGTGCTGTCTGGAAATACACGTGAATTGAGGAGGCGTGTGTGATACGTTTAAGGCGCTCACTCTTCATATCTGTGTTTGGACACATTCAGACCCCACCTGGACCTAGGCCTGTGTCACCTGTTCTGGGTGACCCTTCCTTGGCAGCAGGGTTAGACTAAATCATCTCCAGAGGTCCCTTCCAACCCTAACAATGCTGTGATTCTGCCTGGTGGGAGAACTGAAATGGGAGGGTGGCTGGCTGAATCAGTGGTAGGTCACTCATGACTTCAGCTCTTGGATTTGAGCAGGAATATGTCATCTGTTCTCAGCCTCTCTGAGGTCTGTGAAGCCTGCTAAACTGGAGTGGGGTTCTGCTGGGATTTTCTGGAAGGTCTTTTTCTCCCCCCTCCCCCCACTCTGGGGTGCAGGAGCTTGCTAAAGAATAAGCAGATGTTTCTAAGGGAGGAAAGATCTGGAGGTCAAAGGCCCTGAAGTTAGCGTGGTTTTGTCATGAGGCAGGAAAAAAGCAGGCAACAAGCTTTATGCAGCTTGTCTTTCTTGTGTCCCATGTTGCAATTCAACCCTACAGTAAAATAATGGTTGATGTTGGCTGGACACTGCGTTATATCCAATCCCTCAGTTTGTGTCTCACGGCTTGTCTGTCCCGTGAATAATCTGATCGGTCTCAGGGTTGTTTGCATAACTCCTGTGGATCTCTGGGTTTTCAGGAAACCTCACAGTAGCAACTCATAAAACTGTTTTTCTGAGGTCTGTGTGGACTTCTAAGACGTGTTATGGTTTGGTTTGCATGCCTTTGGAAGATAAGGCATGAAAATGCTTTGCTACTCTTCTTTTTTTCCCTCTACAGGGTTCCACACACTTTTTAGTGTCAGAAGTGAGTTTGGTAACTCTTGAATGTAACAATACTTATTTCCATTACTGTTAGTGGCTTGTGTATTTTACCGTATCACTTAAACATGTGATGCAGCACAGTAAATATATTGCACATCAGTAATATACACTGGGGGCATGCCTTCACAGCAGTTGCTCAAACTGTAGGGTTTTGAGCATTTGTGTTAAGTTGGTCCTTGTGTGAGCAAGACTGCAGTGTCATACTAGCTGATGGATTCTAAATATTGTGAGGTGTCCTTGTTTTTCACTGTGATTGGAGGAGATGCCCTATTCTGGCTCAGGCTACTGCAGCTATGTGTCATTCTCTTCCCATTAAACTACAGGATAAACTGTCCTACGTATGTGGAAGGGAGCATTTTGAGAAAGATATGGAAGGACAGCCAACACTACATTGGCTTTCAGAAGGTGGTTTTCTAACTTCAGCTGTTGCTGCACAGTCAAAGTTTATCTTCTTGCTGCTAACAAGGGGACGGCCTTGTCTTGCTGCCTGTGCCTCTGTCAGCTGTGTTGTTCCTGCAGACTCTCTCCCATCCAGTGTGGCTAATGATTCTTTTATTCTGATGATTTAATATATTATTTGATGACTTGATTCACTAAACACAGTAGGAAACTTCTGGATGTGCTAGTTTTCTGCACAGTTAGTGCATTTCTGTGACCAACGCAGTATTAATATATAGAAAATGCATGGCCAGGATGGCATGGAAGTCTTCACACATGATCTTCTGGTTCAGTTACAGTGAGCCTTCTGAATCTGCTCTACCCAGAACTGTATCTTAGGTAGAGTCAGGGCTGTCTGTCGTAACAGTTACCCTTGGCTGAGAAAGCACGATTTAAACTGTTTAAGAAACTTTTGAAGAGAAGGATCTGTTCTTACAGGCTTTTTTTAACATGTTTTCTTGTCTATAGGGAGTCCTTTCTAAGAACTAAATATTATTTTGAGAGGTAGGTATATTCTTGAGATTTTCTTTGTTTACCTGTTTATTTGACTGAATCAAGAGAAAAGTTCTACTTCATTTGTGGAGTCAGTGAAAAAGTACGCATTTTTTTTGGTCTCTTTACCAGTTGTTGAACACATTTTTGACTATAGAGTTTTATGGATTCCAGATAACTATTTTTCTTTATGTAAAAAGCAAAGCTAAAAGAAATGCATTTCTGGTGAAACATGAGTGTTACAAGGAAGACCAGAACATTCTGGAAAGAAAAGTCACATATTCTGTCATTTTGACAACTTCTAATTAGCCTAAAGTGTTTCAGGAGAGATTTATTATAGGACTGAATAGAAAATAGATGTTGTACAAAAGAAAGGCATTGTTAGAAGTCATGGCCAAAAACACATGAAAACCAGTGTTTGGATAAAACCCAACATTTTTCAAGGACTGAGGCTGCAGAGCTGCTTGCTGTGTATCTGTTTTTTCTCAGTGGGTAAACACTGATATAAATGTTGCCTAGAGTTGCTGATATTATTTCCAGTTATAATTGGAATAACTAGTTGTGTTCAGGTGTTGTAAGAGCTTACTAAGTGGTCAGCTAGTTTGGGTTTTTGTAATAACTTTTGGTACTGAAACTTACTCCTTCTTTCAGGAGGTTGCTTGAAATATGCTTTGGTAGTCTGTTTCAGAAATGGGAGAGAACTTCTTTGGTTTAGGTTGCAAATTGCTAAGAACTGACTACATTTCCACATCTGAAAAATGTATCTTGTCACACGGAAGCTTGGGGTAGTGGGGAGGAAGCCAGAAGGCACCCACCAGACCCACTGTAATGATCCTGTCCAGAAGATGCTCCTTGTTGAAGTCTAAATATGGCATTTGTTTATGAATTCCCATTATTCAATTAATAGTAGCCTGTGGTTTTGTGTATGAACTTCACCTGTATCTACACCTCTTGTCCTTTATCCCATTAATGATTACAAAGACTGTATAACTACTTGTAGAAAGAATCTTTCACATTTTTTTCCTCATAAATTCAGTCTTTTGCTGAAATATTATAAATCCCTTCTGCTCTGTGGGCCGTTAGTAGGCTGATTTATGTTTTTTCTTTATGTTTCCAGTCCAACTGTGTTCTGTCCATTTCCTCCTCAGGCTGTTCTTAGTCTCTCTGTCTTTGCATATCTAAAATGCTACCTAGAAAGACAGAGAAATTAATTATATATTTGCTCATTTTGAAAGTGGGATGGGGGGGCAGGAAGGGGCAAATACAATTCTGATCTCACTGTGTCAGAAGTAATGTACAGACATGAGGAGAAAGGACATTTTCCTAATTGGAAGAGTGACTGAAGATTTGACTTAACTCTCAAGAAAGGAAAAATGATGAATTTTTAAGGATTAACAATCAAGTAGTGAAAAAAAGAAAGATCATGACTTTGTGCCCATGTTTTTCATAATACAAGAACAGGAAAGCTGTCCATGTTTGAAAACAAAATCTTAAAATTGTTGAAGAAGAAGGGCTGAGGTATGGTTATCACATGGAGCTTGTTACCAGAGGAAATCAAATTTAGAAACATAGCAGAATTTTAAGAAGGGTGGTAGGAATATCCAGGGTTGCATTAAAAGTTAAAAAAAATGCACTGACAACTGTAAGCACTAGTTTCTCCTGAGTCTGTAGTTTAAATAGCTTCTAACTGATGTGAGATAGGAAGAAATCTTGCCCATGGCTGTGTTATTTTTAATTGCCTGCTTAAGAATTTTCTGCATTTGTCTCTGAAGCATCTGGAACTGGTCACGGTCGAGGATAATCCATCCAGTCCAAAAACCTACTGGCAGCTCCTCTCTCTTTAGTCTTGCCAAAACATCATGGTGGCTGTTTTCACTTTCAAACACAAATGAGGCTACATTTTTGCAACAGTCAGAGCTGTAGTTTTTTTCTTTAAAATCCACCTTCTATGAAACTCATGTTTCTCAGAGTTGAGAGGTGCATAGCATCCTCTGTCTTCTTGGTAATCCTGTATGATGATGTGATATTCCCATACAGCTCCCAATAGCAAGAACAATTTTATAACAGGATAGAAGGTTTAATGATGCTGTAAAAATTCTGTTCAGGTTTGGATAGTCACCCTATTTTACAAGCTCATGAGGATAGATTTAAATGGTAATGTGCTTTTACTCTTTCCTTTGGTGACATACATCTATTTGTTCCCTGTGATTAAGACTTTGGTTGCCACATTTAAATCATTTGACTCAATTACTTAATCTTTATGTAAGTCATACAGACACAATGTGTCTTTGTGCTTCCACAGTAGCCAGAACACAACCCAGGCTTTCCAGTCTGCTATTGCTGGTCCAGCTAATGGGTCCTGCACTTAGGCTTACTTACGCGGTGTAGGTTCTCATTGTTACACCCAGAGTTTCTGGAGATTGTCTCCTCAGAAGAACTGACCATGAGAATGTATTAAATTTGCCATGTCCTATTTGAAATCACTTTTTAAGCATTCAGCTTTCATTGAGAAATGAGTGAATTTTCACTGTAACTCACAGATTCTCAGATATTTATGTAGGCCTTCTGTATTTTGTATAAATAGCTTTTTTGAATGACAAGAGTTGAGTCCTAGTCTTCACAGAATCTCATTTTTGTTCCATGAGTGTGTTTAATACAGCATTACATACAGACAGTAATGTCTTTAGAACTGTATGTGGCAACTGGAATCACACAGCTTGTATTGCATGTTTTCCCCTGTATTAATCATGTTGTGGGGGAATCTATCCTTTGTTTTCATTTAAAAGGTAAAATTATTCTTTCCACCCACTCCCTGTGATGCCTGTTGCTCAGGCCTAGTGTTGCTTGTCTTTTCTTCTTACGGTTTTATGAATGGAAGACTTTTGTGCTGCTCTGGCACCAAGCATAGCTTTTCACCTGGTTAGAGTTGGACAAGATGATAAAGTGTGGAGAAGAATGATTGAAAAGTAATGTCATTGCCAAAGTATCTTTGTTTATTTGCTCTAGGTGGTATACTAGCCTTTTGAGTTTTTTCATACATCCACTTGCTGTGGAACAATGTAGATAAATGAACGTAAAGTATCTACCATGTGAGCTGCTTTCCTGGGACACAAAATCTGTAGCATATTTGCTGTCTTGACTTATGGAGTGTCCCACAGTGATTTTTTTATAGTGCTTGAGGAATAAGTAGCACAATAGAGTAAATTCACTTCTTTGCTCTGTTCTTGTTTAAGTGCTTCCATTTACTGCTTAAATCATAAAGTGTGGTTTGTTTTTTAACTTTTCTTCCTGTCTTATATTTTGTTGGGTTATCTTGTCTTCTCCACTGTATTGTATGACTGGATTCAGGGATCAGGAAGAGAATGCTGTGGTGAACCCATGGTGAGCACTAAAATGTGGCGTTCGCTATGTTTGTTAACATTATGCCTATTCTATACAAGAAAAGAATCCTATTACTTTTGTTACAGTAAAGGTTTATGTTAACTTCAGAATTAACTTAAATTTCTAATGTATTGCAAGAAACAAGATATGGAAGTAAGGCCTACTAAGCAGTCTTTACTTTGTCCAGCAGTGAGAATGTGTAGGAAATATAATATATGGTCAGGTATGATGGTGTTTGTAATTGAAGTGTTTTTAAGAAGACATTGGCTTTTAATAATCAGTTTCTCGTCATGCCTCTGTAGCATAGATAAAATTATTTGGAAGCATATATGCTTTCAGTGTGTATTTCCAGATGTAGGGTAAAAGGTTCTTATGTAGCTGTAATAAATTCTTTGTTATATCTATTCATCTGTTTCAAAAATGTGAGAAAGCTTTCAGATATATGAACAATTATTTTTCCTTGTTTGAAAGTTTTTATGTATGTTTTCCAGTTTTATGACTTGCATCTTTTGAGAAGTCTTTTTATGTTTTTGAAGGGAATGGTTAACAATTCCTTCTAACACTTTTTAAAAACTTGTGTGCAGTTGTATATTCCAAACCTCTGGGTTTTATTGTGGCTTGGTATTTGGAGTTTTATTTAAATTGTTCTCAAAAGTGGATTGAACATAGACATTAAACCAGATGTTCCTAGCTGTATTGTTTGGAGCATTTTTTTCCTGGGTTTGGACAGATACTTTTGTACTTATGTAAGACTGTTAGACACTCATCATAATTAAGTTAGCTACAGTTATTTTTGTTTATAAAGATTTGTAACTGTAGGTTGCTTTTGTTTGTCCATTGCTTTGGGGTTAGTTTTTAGTTAGATGCATTGTAGGGAAGTGAGAGAGGGACAGCAGGAAATGAAAACTATGGTTTATGTACATGGTTTATATAGGTTGTCTAAAACTCCTGTTAGCTATATCCTCAAACCTGTTCATATTGTGCATGTACATGCACATGTGCTATTTCTTCTTTTTCTACCCTTGTTCCTTCCCTTAAAACTTTCACTGTTTTATATTGTCGAGTACTATTTTTTTAATTTCACTCAAAGAACTAAACAGTCTGTAGTTTCCTGTAGTGTTCCCAATATAAAGATAGACAGGTTATTGATTTTCCAACACCTTTGACCTCTGTAAAGGGATGCTTTGAACACTGTAGTAAGTGTTTAGCCATGAAACAGTGCTGACTGTGACTGATAACCTGGAAATGTACTTTGTTCATATTCCCAGAAGACATCATGATAAACAGGTCAGTTGTGGCTTAGAACATTCATAAACCATTGATTTACCAGAAGTCAGTGAATTCATCTGCCATATTAAATGCTTTTCTGAAGTGGAGCCCCCTTTGGAGGTAGAACAGGGGCTCAATGTTCATCTCTTGTGCCACTCTTCACCAGGCCTGATAACTGCTCCTGGGAAATCATACAGCCACAGGTAGTAGTTCCCAGGAACAGTGTTACAAAGATAACACTGCCATTTCCCTATTAAAAAGTGTTCTGTAGAGCTAATTTTGCTGTATTTGAATTTGGTCACTGCTAAATATGTAAAACTTAGATTTTACATCTGTTAAACAAAAGGCAATAAGGCTGTGTGGAAAATTATATTAGATTTATCTTTTCTGGAAAAGAGAATGAATTTATCAAGCTATGCTTATGAGATTTTTTTTTTAATATGTGTAGTGCACTGAATCATTTACATGAGCAGTACATGCCTGGAAGACTTCCGATAACTCTACTATTACCATCTAAATTCAGTTGTTTCATGTTGCTAGGAACCAAAGTTAATTTTAGAATTGCTTAAAGTACTAGGTAAGGGTTCTTGAAGACAGCTCTGTACTGTGTGTCTAACCAAAATGTTTAATAACATTTTTCCAAAATGCAAATTAGCAGTTAAATTTAGTAATTAAGCCACTTGATAATTTATTTTTTTTTTAATTGGGTCTTGTTTAGCAAAACTGAGTCTGATACTGTATTTTGACTCTTGAAAGATGAATGAGGGATTTTCTTGCTTAAAGGCTTGAATATGGTCGAAGAGTTTTTTATTTTGCTTTACTCAAATAAATGTGCTTTCAGAGTAGCTTATTGTTTTTATCTAGGGGCAGTTCTTGTTGCATCAGGCATAAGCCGCTTTTGGGTTTCCCAGGCTTCGAAAGAGGACAGTCCGCTGCATTCCTTGCCACTGGTGTAACACCAACACCCTGCAAAACTAATTTATCAATCCCAGTCAGTAACAAAGTGACTTCAGGTAACTTGTGGATAACAAAAAATCTTTTTACTTTGTTTTCAGTTTTATGAGAGTGGTAATGCTTTTCAGATAGGGGAAGGTTACTTGCTTTCAAGCTATCAGTAATCCCATTGAAGCGCTGCCAAGTGCAAATTTGATGTTCTCGTGGCTCCCATCAGACGCACTCATCTCTGTGTAATCCCAGATATCAGGAGTATGAGTATTTTCAGTCTCTTCTGTTAATTATGGGATTGTTGTGAGAGTTGCCATTGACGGATGGACACACTGAATGTGTGAGTGGAGGGAGATGAAGGCTGGGCTTTTTTAAAAACTTCATTTTTAGAAGCAGGGTGCATAGCACAGTTGTGTCTTTGCAGAGTTCAATTCTAGAAATTTTGTTGCAGAGGGCTGCATATTTTGCAATCACTAAAATGTGTTAGTTTTCCCAAGTGGCTGAACTATTTACAAAGTTTGAGGAGTATATCCCGCTGATTTGTAAAAGTCTTTGCTGGAGATTCAGGCATGCATAGTGATCTGCTGATGAGTATCTCTGGCTCCAGGAAGATGGCAGTGGAAATAAATTCAATTTGAAAAGTACATGCACACTTATATTTCTAATACTCAGCGTTTCTGATCCCATTTTTGGTTGTGTCTGCTTGTACTTTTGTGTTTTTATGATTTGAACTTCATAGCTAATTTAGACATTTTAGTATGATAACCATTCAGGTGGTGATGAATGAGGTGAATATTGATCACAGACAAATGATTTTTAAGTTGCAATAAGCCTTTATCAGACACAAGAAAATTAAAACATTACTTAGAGTTTTCTTGGTTTAAACTTCTAGAACCTTTTTAAGGTAAAGTACAAGCTTTAAACTTGCATGAGAATAAAGTCTTCTCAGTTTTGAGCAGGAGTGACGGTTGGCAGCTCTGTAATGAATTGAGTTATGGTAAATGTTTTCACTAAACATAGTATTTTAAAGTAAAAGGGAAAAAGAAAACCCAGCAAGCAACAAACCATTATTTGACATGTAAGTCATGAAAGGCAAATGGTACCATTTGAAAACATCTATAGAATGTGCTGGTAAAAATTTTCTGTGTGATGCAGGAAGCTATGGTTTCTAGGCAGCTACTGTCACCTTCAGGAAAGAGTAGAAAAAAATTATTAAAAGGAGGTATCTGCAATTTATTTAAGCAACAAACAAAATGAAAAAGGGGGAAGGGAGGGAGAAGACTGCCCAAATCATCTCAGTCTTTTGCAGATGGTATTCACCATGCTATTGGAATCCATCACAATTTTAAATCCTGTTACTAAACAAATTTCAACAACCACTACACCCCAGTGCTGTTCAAAAGAGTGTCCAGGTTTAACCCCACCCAGCAAGTACTACAGAGCTGTTTGCTCACTCCACACACCTCCAGCCCTGGTGGGATGGGGAAGAGAATCAGAAAAAATAAGTAATTTAAAAACCCATGGATTGGACAAAGAATAATTTGGTAATTGAAATACAATAATAATGATAGTAGTAACAAAAGTAACATAATTTTAATGGAAAGGGAGACAACAGTAAGAGAGAGAGAAATAAAACCCANGTCAGAATGAAGAACTTTTTCTAAATACCTAATCTAAATTTGCTCTCTGAGTTTAAAGCTGTTCCCCTTGTCCTATCACTACATGTTCTTATAAAAGTATGAAATATCCCTGTGGCCATTTCAGATAAGCTCTCCTGGTCATGCTTTCTCCCAGCTTCTTGTGTACCTGTTTGCTGGCAGAGCATGGGAAACTGAAAAGTCCTTGATTTAGGATAAGCACTGATTAGCAATGATCAAAACATCAGCGTGTTATCAACATTGTTCTCTTACTAAATCCAAAACAGAGGAATGTACTGGCCACCTGGAAGAAAAATAACTATCCTGGCTGATACCATACAAGGCCATACTTGTACTGAATGTCATTTTGCTTCTGCACATCATAAATTTATTGAAGTTTATACTGAACACAGAGGGCCTGGATCTGCAAAAATACATGGCAATGTATTCTGGTGAGTAACTTTGAGAAGCAATTTTGAAAGATTTACAGAAGCTGCCTGCAAAATTGTCCTAAAGGACTCCAATGAACTGCTGACTAAATGCACAAAAAAGTGTCAAATTATGATCAGTTTTACATTAATGTCTTGGTCTCATTTGAATAAAGTTTGCACCTCTCATTGCTTAATATTTCTTAAATGTGAGAACTGAAGGGGGTTCATATGGGCTATGGAAGGGACCAGCAGGTGTTAGACAAATTTGCAGGAATTTTTAAAATGGATTAGATTATTGCTGTTTTGCTTTGGGCTTTCTTTTTAGCCTTTGGAAAGGATATTGCTATGTGAATGTATGACAAAATTGAGATTACTTTAATGAAAAGTTTTTCCTTCTCTGCTTATGAGACTTCTACTGAAGTTGGAGAATGTTGGGTTTTTTTAAATCTTTTGAAGTATTTTTGCGTTTTTGGAGGTTCCTCTGGTTCCTTACCACTTACAGTACTTATAGTAGGCTCACCACTATTATAAGAGGTATCCTAGTGGGTCAGATGGATGGTTCATCTATCCCAACAGCTGTTGGAGAGGCTATTTAAGGAAAGCAGGTCACTTTGCCACTGTCCAGTCTTTGTCTTCCCCCACTTTCAGAATTATATCTAGGATATTAGAAGTACAACTCTGCCTAGCCCTATTAAAAGACCTATTGTCTGTGAATTTATGGAATACCTTTGTTACCAAACTTACACTGTCTGCCTCTTGCAGAAACCAGATTGGGAGGTTTTCTGCTTGCCGTATAGAAACGTAAATTACCACTTTTATCTATGCCTTAGGAGACTGCTCCCAGCTTTGGTGTTGCAGGATGTGGCAAATAACCATTTCCACTCACTTTGTGCTTTATGGTTGTAAAGCGTAACCAAGTCCACCCGCAGTCTTTCCATCAAAAGTGAGCAGTCTTACTTGCCTTAATATTATTCTCTTTGTCTTCTTAGTTATCCTTCTTTAACCGCTTCTAATTCCATTACATATTTTTTGTGGTGTGAAGACTAGTGCCACAGTACTTGAGATGTGGGTGTACCTAAGCTTTATTTATACTTTGAAAATGATACTGGCTTTTAAGTTTTACCAGCTTTTTTTGTCATTGCAGCTGCATGTTTAGTCAATGATGTTTGTAGAGAACTGTGTCAATTTAAGGATCTCTTGACTTCTAATTGCAGTTTCAGCATCGTGTACCCATAATTTAGATTTGTTTTCTCGGGATGTGTTATCTTTTCTTTGTCTGTGTTGAAGCTCATCTGCCACCTTATTCTGTATTCCCTTATTTTTGGGAGGCCCTTTTGAAGTCATGACATCTGACTACCCAAAAAGCTGTCTTGCTAAAGTATCAGGCAGCAAATTTGGGGTAATTCAGAGTGTAACTAAACACCAGGCTGGAAGATGATGTATAAGTTTGTAGCTAGTGTTTTGAAAGGCTTATATAATAAAAGAAAACAGTACTTCACTTACCCAATGTCCTCCTTTATTAATAGTTGTTTGCATGTAATCTTCTTGTATAGAGGATTAAAGTATTTCGTGTTTTACACTGTTCTGATTGTGAATTTGTCTTGCACCTCATTTTTATCTAGTGTCCTGATACCATGATCATTCTCAGTGCATATTCAACGCCCCCATGTGGAGTGAACCACATGACCAGCCTCTTACAGGAAGCCTGAACTTCCTTGACTGGTTCTTGAGAAGGGACCTGAACTATGCCATTTTGTTTATCACTGCTTAAACAATCCTGTATTTTAGTAAGCATCATACTTTCATTCTTGTCCTTGGGAGTGCAGCTCTTGCTCCTATTCATGCTCTTAAAAGCATCACATTAGGAGGCTGCAATTCAGTTTTCTCATTTTTGTGTAGGTCAAGGTGAATTAAGAGGTCTTGGTGCTCTAGGCATGCTATTTGGGATGCATGTGTGACAGGGGTTTCAGTTCATATGAAAAATGAGCTTTGGAGACATATTTTCTGATTGTCTCTTACTTCCTTGTGCTATGCTTTAGTTTCCTGTGAAAGTAGTTATGGAGCACACCAATTCCTTTAGTATGAAATGTAGCTGGAGGGTGCACTCAAGATACATGATGTACTCTGACAAGGAGTGTTCAGACTGTGGTACTAGACCTGCCCAGTCCCCTCCAAAAGGCACAGTGTGAGTGTCTGATCCCCAGCACCACATGCTTTGCTCTGCAGGCCTCGCTGCTCCTGTTGCAGCACTGTGGTGCTTGCTATCAGAGGCACAGCTGAGGAACCTGGGATGAGCACTAAAGTGCTGCCCATCCAAACAACGTTGTAGACCTGAACCATCCCCAAACCAGTTGTCTGAGGGTTTCTGACCATGGTGTGATCTGAAAAAAAGGCACAGAGGTGATCTCCAGGACTTGAAGTTTTCTGTTACAACCTTATAGTGCCTGCTGCTTAAGGATGAGGAATTTGGTCTCGGATTATGCCATGGCTCAGTAAGAACGTGACAACAATCTACCTTGACAGCAAGTGCTAGATCCTTCTAGGAGTTTCTTCCCCTTCCCATCACAAAGAGAATGACCACTGTGGTACCCTGGCAACAAAGCAACATGAGTGAACAAGAAGTTTTTGTGTCATGGAGCAATTGTGCCTCACATGAGCATCAATTTCAGAAGCGGTTACATCTCATCCTGTGTGAGGATGAGATGGAAAATGGAAAAATTACAAATCTGATAAAATAATTTTAGGACCCTACTGTGCCTTGACTAGAAGTAGTAGCAAAGAGTGGAGGACAGATGCTGAAGTGCTCTAGTCTCTGTGTCCCAGACTAGTGTGCTAAAGATGAAGCAGGTAAACATGATGTTGCATTCTGGAGCTGAGTGCAGAGTGACATGACTGGAACTTGGCCCTGGCAGGGCATCAGTATGGGAAAGGCTTATGCAGCATTGTTTCTCTGAATTTAAATAAACTGTTTAGTAGAGTATGAAAAATTATGCAGGTGAAATTTAACACAAGAAAAGTAATGTGTTAAAGACAGAGGATGATAGCATACTTAGTAATTTTTGAGTAACACCATACCTTCTGGAAACAGTTTTGGGACTGTTAGCTGTTTTTTTCCTTCCTTTAAAGTTCTTAATACACAGAAAGTAACCCTGATCTTGGGAAACTCTATACTATGTTAGAGTGTGATTATCATCTCTGTGGAGTTGTATGTCATGCAGGAACATGAGGAAGTATGGAATGAAACAAGTGGGATAAAATATGGCACAAAGTGAATATGCTTTTGCTATAGATGGGAGGATCATAAACTGCAAATGGCAGGCGTAAAACCTTGATATTCCAGGTAATCACAAAGTAAGTGTGGACTACAGGGTGCGGTGCCAAGGGGAAAAGTGAGTTCTGTTTCAGAATTACTGTTATTTGGCAGTGAGTGCTCCTGTGGAGAGCAATCTGGAGCTTCTCTGGGATATTGCACTTCTCCTGCTTGACAATGTTGGAAAAGCGGATACTCCTAAAAGACTGAAACAGGTAGAGTTAGTACTTGTGCAGGTGTATTTGTACAACCCATAAAGAAAAGCACAAAATACTAAATGTGAGCATATACAATCTGTAAAAATGATTGTTTATATGGACAGGTGCTAATTCAGCTTTTCGGGTGACTAGCAGAGGCAGACCACTGAATAACATAAAAGTGAAATGTATTCAGTTTATTGGAAGTTTCCTAGAGGACTTACAGTAGTATGTATTAGATATGACCAGACAGGTGCTTCCATCCAAGTATCTTTTCTGTGGGTAAATTGGTAAGCAAGTAGAGAACTTAACTTCTCTTAAAAATTATAATAGGATGACTGGCATGGGACAGATGAGATAACTTGCTAGTAAATATCTACATATCAGTGCATCTGTTGGCCATCATGACGTGACACTTCGTTATGAATTCAGCAGCTCTGTATCTCCTCTCTTACTCTGACACTGACACCTCTAGGGGCAATATGTAGCTGTAACTTCTGAATGCTACGGTGGTGAGATGCTATTGAAAACCTCTTGTGAAGGCAGTGGCATGAGTGGCATTGATTTAACTGGTAACTGAATCTTCTGAAAGGAAATAAAGGAAAGATGTTTTAAGAGGAGCTCATTAATGTAAAGTAATGCCCTTTGAAATGTGCTTGGAAGAGTATTAGGTGCCCACCCCTAAAAGAGACTGGACCTGCCTTGAAGGGAAGTAAGAAATCAAGTGTTCCACTGACTAGAGAAACCACAGGAAACTTGTTTTGAATGTAAAGGGAAATTTTAGACATCAGCTTGCAAAATGAAACACTAGCAGAAAAACCCAACAAATCACAGCACAAAAAGATTTGAGATTTTACAATTATTAGAGAAGGAGAACCCACGCAGCAATGTGAAGATGCAGCTCTTGGTAACTTTAGAGAAAGTGCTTCAGTATGGACAGCTAACAGGTTCAGCTAGGCTGAGCATGGTGAATTTTAATTAAGTGGTTCAGAGTGGAACGGCTTGAATACAAGGGGAGGCAGAAAGTCGCTTATGTTTGTGCTGTATTGGGGCACATTAAATATATTCTTGTATTTTGAATCTAAATAGTATACACAGTTCAGTGACATGTCTGTGTGTTGCTTATATCTCACCTCCTCATTCCATAGTGGACTGTCAGTATGATCTATGAATTCTATCTTTCTAAAGCACTGTGTTTAATTGGTACTTGCAGAGAAATTATATACATATCTTAGCTTGGGATATTTCTGAGTTTGGTAGCTTTTTATGTGGGGACAAGAGTAGATTAAGTTGGATTTTAATTCAAAGCTGAAACACATAGGCATACAATACTACCCTTGATTTGGGTAGTATTCCTTTATGTTCTCAAAATCCCTATTACTTTGTAGAGGTTTACAGAGATTATAAAATATGGTTGTAACATGAGTGTCATAGAAGAACTTATGTATTGCTGTGATAATTTAGATAGTACAGCAAAATGAATTGGTAGCAGATATGGATCATTCGTAAAAATAAGTATTAAAATATTTAATTAGAATTATGTGGGGTTTTTAGTATTTAAGAACTCTCTTTAGAAATATTGTAGGTACTGTGCATATGTAATGGTCCATTTGACAGTGTGATAACGCTGCAACTACGGTAATAGACAAGACTATAAGGAAGGCTGGAAAACTCAAAATAAAATTCGTATGATTAAGTAAAATAAAGCTGATGTGGCTGTGGTAGATACAAAGAAAATAAAAGCCTACTTGTTTGTGGCTAAATGAAACTTTGAAACAAAATAAAAGCAAATACATTTAGTGTTGTGGAGAAAGTAACATCAGTCAGCAATAACAGCCAGTTTTTCCTTGGGGGATTAGCAGCAGGACTATGTGCAGTGCAGGGAAGAAAGACCATGATGAGTGCTGATGGTTTGACACTGCTGGAGACACCAAGCTTGGAATTCTTTATTCGTTGAAATTTTTACCTTGAAGATTGCTGTGGGCACTATTTGGTGAGCGGAGAAGTTTTTTTCACTTCCCTGAGTTCTGTGAGAGCAGGAAAGCCCTTCCACCAGAGCTGCACGGATTGCAGCCTGTAGCACAGAAGACAATTTTCTGGACCACAGTAATTCTGGTAAGTGCTGCTTCTGGATTTGCAGCTTCATGTTTCTCATAAACAATTTTTTTTGGTCTGTAACTTGGAGTTGTATTACTTTTAAAAGAGACTCCAGAAAATTGTACTTTTCATAATTTTAGTTTTTGACTGTCAAGTGACAGAGGGTGAAAGTCAGTCATGTCCAGTTGTGTCTAGAGGAGGTAACATTCACTTTAGTCCTGCATGAGCATGAATAGGGAAATTATAGCTATTTCACAAATGTGTATTATACTCTTTCAGAGATGAGTAGCTTCTGTTGCAGTGGTCATCCTGAGCTAGACTGTAGATGTGAAGTTGTAGTATATTTTTACATTCACCAACACGTACTGCTGATGCACTTAGAAAAACTAAGGGCTTGACTGAGGGTCTATTGCCAGAGCTAACAGAACACATTTGTGCTCCTGAAGATGTGGCAAGTACAGAGGATGAAACATGAGCAAGTCATGGGTTTTCTTTACTGAAGATTAGGTCTGTTAATGTTGCCATAGGCTGGATGTGCTATAGTTTGCCTGGGTTTGAGCTGATAAGGCTTAAACAACTTGTATGATGGCCATAATGTACACTGCTGAGTAGGGTCCTGCTACTGTTTTTGGAGGTGGAATGAGAAGGTCATAGTGGAAATTAGGAACCTCTCTTCTCCATAGCTTATCCAGAGTCTCAGGGTAAATTTTCACTTCTATTGATTAGAATGAGAATACTGTAATGTATGTGTATTTAAGGTATTTGTAAAGTGTTGGCTTCACACAGCTTTGTGTTGTAGTGCTGTATTGGCAGCAGTATTTTCTTCATGCTCTAGTCAGTGGGAGATAAGCCAGATGCTGAACATATTTACACAAATATTATTTTTCAAATAACTTCTCCATTAGTTTTGAGCCCTGTAGAATCACAGTATATGCTGAGTTGTAAGACACCCCTCAGAATCATTGAGTACAACTCCCGGCCCTGCACAGGTCACCCCAAGAATCACATCATGTGCCTGAAAGCATTATCCAAACCCTTCTTGAACTCAGATAGGCTTGGTGCTGTGACCACTTCCCTGGGGAGCCCTATAGCAATGCAACAACTTCCCAGAAAAGAAAGTACTTGTGATGTGAATTCTGATCATATGAGAAGGGATTCTAGAAATGAAGGGAATATCGAGTGAGTAGTTGTATCAGCTCTGATTTCTTCTTTTGTTTTTGGGGTGTGTGAAGATGATCTTCCTTGAGTAATTTGTTACTTTTTCAGTTTGTCATAATGCATGGGGTTTTTTATATGGACATGTTTACATGTCACATTTTGATACGAACTCTAGAAAGTGCACCACAAATTAGAGACATTGCATTGAACCACTTTGTGCAGATTGATTTAGCTCTCATGCTTTAGCATTTGTAGCTTGGTCTCTTGCTTTATATGCTAGACGAGGTTTATGCCAGCCTAATTGGTTGCTGGCATTTCTGAATTTGCCAGCTGCTGTATTCAGCTTGTACTGGGAAAGTATAATGGAATACTGTTTGCAGAGAGCAAGAGGCAATTGTAAAGATGTAAATGTGCTATCTGGCACTTCAATAACATGTAAGCTTTTAGGAACACAAAGAATTTTTAGGAACAAATTGTAGGAGTACACAGCCAGTTTAAACACTGTAGTGAACATTTTCTGTTTAAGCTGAGAATATTTGGAAGATGGACATAACTTTTTTTTTGTTAGTGCTGGGGTTTTTTTGTGTTTTGTTTTTCAGTCCTGACTTTCTTGGCCAGGGAACAGATGAAATCTGGCACAGAGATGTAAGATTTATTGTGATTTTGTGTTACGACATGCTGGCTTACTGTGTTTTTGAGAGAGTGGGGTATTTTCTGTTCATTCATCAGTCTGCTTTGATCTCCTAAACTTTTTAAATTATTAATTGTTCTCTGTCAAAAGTAACAGCACAGAAGCAGGTAGTAGGACTTACATGATGGCTCTGGGACTAATACAGGGTCACAGGTTTCAACTGTGACTGGTAATTTTCTTCAGAATGTGTAAAATTCGGTAACATACTGATTTATTATTGGACTGTTGTATAGAATATGTATTGCTAAACTTATACATTTCATGTATTGTTTTTCTCTTGATTCTAGATTGACACCCCTAAAACAGCAGCATAATATTACGTCAACATAAGCTTGAGTTTCCATTTCCCAGAGTTTTTGTGTCCCTGTGGTCTGGTCGCAGCACTCTGCAGAAGAGGCAGGAGTGGCATTGTTACAGGAAGACAGCGGCTTCTGTTGCTGCTTTGCTGAAGGACCAGATAGCTCATTGAAACAGTTCTGCAACAGACTGTTCTTGCACAAGATTAAGTCCCTAGATGTTATTAAATGCTGAAATACTAATGGAGAAGTGTATTGAGGATGGCCAGAATGGTGCCCAGGGAGCACAAATGGAAGGGTTTGTTCAGACAAAGCGTGGGTCATGAAAGTAAAAACACAAGAATGCCAGAGGACAGGAACCAAGTGAAGCAAAAGGGGAAGCTTATTTTTAATGTTAAAAAACTACTTAACCTTTTTTAAGTGATGGAATGAATGTTCTGCTTTGGGCAAGGAGAGGCATGGAGGTTGTAAATGCATATAGGATGTGTGTTGCTGTTGCGGTGAGTGCCACAAATGTGAAAGCAATGGTACCCAGGGCTACTGGCTGCTCTGCGAGTTCCCGGAGTGCTATGCTTTGCCTGCATTCCAATCAGTCTCTCCTCCACACACTGTATTAGAATAAAGGGAATTGCTGTTACCTTCCCTGACGCTTCCCTGTAGTCTCTCTTCTTGCTGAATCTTAACTAGATGTGAATGTTTAGGCAGCCTTTGTAATAAAAAAAAATAAATTAATGGAATACATTTGTTACTTGCACTGTTAGGTGAGAGAATTTGGGGTATCACAAAAGGTTTTTCTTTCTGTCCCTCAGTAGGCCCTAAAATGCTTCGACTGTATAAAAACATTAATTTTTATGTTTTTGGAAAACTTGTGAAATTGTGACTGAGGTGGCTAAAACAAAAATTGGAAACAATCAGCAGAGGAGAAAACTGTAGGGGATTTGTGGAGCTGGTAGCTTTAAGAAAGAAGAGAAGGTGCAAGGCAGAGGAGGCCCAGACTGGAGCAGACGTGTGGGTACTGTGCTGTGTTTCACCCCAAGCAGGTGCCCAGCAGCAGCAACAGCACACACACAACTGCTCCAGGATGGTCACTCATGCTTTGGGAGCTGCCCGTGGCTCTAGGGAGTGGAACAAGGGATTGCTTCTTCATACTCATTAAAGGAGGGTGTGAGAGGAGACATTGCATTGTACTTGTGTTCTTTAGAAACCTCAGTTCTTGGTACTCTTAGGGCAAAGCATAGATGTGAAATCAATGTGACACCTTGATCCTTTTGTGTCAGTGCATGGCTGTTCTGCTCTTCAGTTGCTCTTCTCTAGTGTGCATAGGAAATAGGACATAAAAAAAAGTGAAATGCACTACATATTTTAGAAGAAAAATCCTTATTCCTACTGAAAATTTACTGATTTTGTTGTACTTTTATGGGGGTTTGCTGCCTTTGGGTCTTTCACTGTAGAAGTCAAAGCAAAAGCACCTTAACTCAAGGTCAGCAGCCTGTGTAAGTAGCTCTTTCTAAAATAACGGTTTGTATTATTGTTCCAGGCAGTTTAATTTTAGTTCAACTACCAACTGATTGAATGCCCATAAAAAATGGGTATCAGAATACAATTTTAAAGGGCTTCACTTCTGTGTTGAGATGTGTAATCTTGTATCAGCCTAGAAAGGGGACAAATAGTCCTTTGTGGAGTGCACCTCAGTGGACTTTAGCACCTGTGAGAGTCTTGTGGTGTTGGAGTTTTCATCTCTCAAGGAAAGAGTGTCTAAGTGGTGTGGCTTTCAAGTGGTGTTCTGCTTACATACTACTCAGTTTTCAGTTCATTGCCCTTTTCACTTGTATGCTGGCTGTTCCATTAGAGCCTCCACTGGTGGAGCAGGTCTGACCCACATCACACTGTGTGACGTGGAATCACCTTCTATTTATCACCTCATTTTTTCTCAACCCTCTTCTTCCTACCTCTTTCTGCATGTCTCAGTGCAGCGATAAAAGTATGTTCTGGAATTTTTTTCCAGCAGTCAGTGATCATCTGTGTTTGCTTTCTAGGCCGAATTCACCAAGCTATGGTAACCTCCCTAAATGAAGATAATGAAAGTGTAACTGTTGAATGGATTGAAAATGGGGATACTAAAGGAAAAGAAGTAAGCTTAATTATTTAGAACTTTTCTTTTTTAAAAAGTATGTAATCTACATGAATATTACTTTGGAATTTGCACTGGAAACAAAAATGATACATAAGTCTTAATTTACTTGATGATTCTTTGGTTACAAACTGTTTTGCACAGGAAGTGTTAAGCAAGTCTGATTTCTGTTGTAGTAAATTTGACTTCTGGGCTCTGTGTCATCTATT
The DNA here is from genome assembly GCA_013400415.1 of Scytalopus superciliaris. Taxonomy (NCBI): domain Eukaryota; kingdom Metazoa; phylum Chordata; class Aves; order Passeriformes; family Rhinocryptidae; genus Scytalopus; species Scytalopus superciliaris. The sequence continues at coordinate 138,043 of VXBX01005280.1, forward strand.
TTAAATAGTTCTTTTCATCTCTTTTTTAGAACCGGATTACAAAGGCTGACTTTGTTATCCTCTTTTTACAAATAGAAAAATCAAAATTTTAAGCGGAAGAATGACACAGTATTACTAGCTACTTCTATTTTAATTTAATCACTTACGACTATGTATTGGTCATTTTTAATTTATCTGTTTTCTGAATGACGTGTTTTCAGATAATACAAGGAGCAAAGACTAGTCTGTTTTTAGCAAACATAAAACAAGATAATTCAGATTTTAGATGTAACAAATTGTATGGTAAGAACACTAAATATGTTTTCTGATTATTGCCAAATATAACAGCAGAAGTTGAGAGGATTTTTTATCTTTTAAGTCTCATAAATGTTTTTTATGTTCTTTTACGCAGATTGATTTAGAGAGCATATTTTCACTTAACCCAGACCTTGCACCTGATGAAGATATTGAACCTAGTCCAGAGACACTACCACCACCTGCTGCAGCATCCAAAGTAAACAAAATCGTGAAGGTTTGTCATACCTATGCAACATGCTAATGAAAAACCTTACAGTAATTCTATATATGATGTTATGCTGGAATTTTTAACTTTCTGTTTCTGTTGTGCTATTTGATAAGTGTTCCTTTCTTTTTCCTATGGTGAATAGGGATTTCTAAAACTTTTTAAGAACAGGTTTGGCACAGGGGTAGTTGGAAACTAATATAACTGAATATATCAATGAAAAGTATAGAAAAAGTTTTGGAGGTTGTTTTGAAACAGTACATGTAGTTCAATCAGTCTTCAACCCTTCACTTTTCAGGGAGGGATTTGGCAGCAGTCACATCTCTGTTGCTGTTGCCATGTTATTTTCACTCACTGGAAAGAAGCAGAGGTGGGGCTGCAGCTTAGTTTTCAATAATATGGTGATCAAGTAAGAAAGATTTCTTTCTTTACAGAGTCGACGAACTGTGCTATCTGCTAAGAATGACCTTCCTACCAGAGATAATAGAGGTAAATGTTATGTCCAAACATTTCAAGGAAGTAAAAAATAGGGGAACATTTTAACCTTCTGTTCATCTAGTATTCCATAAGAGTTTCTCATTTTTCTTTTGTTATGCATGTATGTGACATGTAAAAGCCATGGTACATAACTCCTAGAATTATTCCTATGTATATTTAGGACTTCGTACTGTACAAATAATAGTTATATGCAAGTTTAAGCAGTATAGCATTATGAAAGTTAAGCTGAATGAATTGAAGAGAAAAAAATTGAAGATAATTAATTTTGCAATATTAAATCAGGTGTGGACTTTTCATGTGAGGACTAAGCATCCTCAGCTTATTTGAATGTTTCAATATAAACTTAGTGCACTTAAAATTCTTACCCTTTCAATTTTTTAACTTAGTTTTGTAGCAGCCTGAGTGTGAACAGTCATTCAAAGACTACTGAAACCCCACAGTTTTTTATGTCACCCTACAGTTAGTAGCAAAAAATCTGGAAAAAAAAGTGCTGAAATACCACAGGAGGATTGGTGAAAAGTATTTATTGGATTAATACAGATGTAATGCATCTATAACGTGTGAAAGAATAGTTATTGGTTGTTGTTTTCACTTTTTCCTATGTCCAGTTTAACTAACTTGTGCCAATGATGGTGGTGATTTCTTTTTCCAAACATCAATCTACTGGTCATTAATTCATACTAGATTCTAGTTCATCTGTTTACACTTGAAAAACAAGCAGACCCACATATCCTTACAAGTTATCAGATTCTTCTGGTGGATGATTTGGACCACTTTTACCCTTCTGCCATTTGCCTCTGGGATTATTAACCAAATAGAAAATCTCATGCTGTTGTCATTTGTTGTAAATGACCTGTTTGGTACGGCATAACCTTGTAACTTGTATTTTGATAGGTACCATGCCTCTTACTATTCCCTGTTGGACTAAGTATTTTTCTTTTTTTGCCTTTTAGTTCAGCTTTTCTCAGCACACTGTCTTGTTTCATGTAGTCAGTTTGTGCTGTAAGGAAGATCTCCTATGATACTGGAATGATCTGGACATTTGTCTTGTCTGTTCTGTTCAAAATCTGTTTCTATAGTTGTCTCCCTATTACACAGTGAGATGGTCTACGCTTGGAGTGTCATCTCTGGTTGCTAATCAGAGCCTGATACCTTCACTTTTGTACTTTTCTGGCAGACTCTGTTAGAAGTGTGTGCAGGAGGTGGGCCAGCTGAAGCAGAGCTGCTTCAAGCAACTATTTGAAAAACAATTTAAACCATTCAGCTCCATCAAAGAGGCTTGCATGCTCCCCACTCCCACTGCATTCACTGGGAACAGACATCACAACATCTTCAGAAATTGACATCTTCAGCATGTATAGAATCAAGTTTAGACATATTGATTGTATCTGTATCCCTTCTGGTATAGAGTCAAAAAGGTTTGTTTCTTCCACTCACTGGTTGAGCTGCACTTTCCTGGCTTTCATTTCTATTACATTGCTCCTCCAGAGATGATAGTCTAATTTAGAGCATTTTGTAAAATCTAAAGAATGTGAAACATTGGGCCTTCTTTTCTTATTTTTTTTTGGGTGTAATCACAGTATAAATAAATTTGTAACAGTTTAAGCTTCAGGACTGCATATCTCCAAGTACACTCTTCATTGTGTGCACGTAGTATGTTGTACTAATTCTGCAGTATTTAAAAATATGCATGTGCAGTATTGGTGCTTAATAATTATGTTGTGTTGATGTATAGTGGTAGGATAAAAAGGTCTGCATACCAGATGTCTTTATTAATAGACTTTATTATGATAGAGCTCTTCCTCACCCCTAATAAATTGTTGTGTCTGGAAAGGGGCCTCATTTTATGTCACCATAACAAAGCATTTCAGAAATGTAGAGCTGTTACTCTTGCACGTCCAGATGAGCTTTGTGCTTTTCCCTTGCAGTGGTTGGTTCTGCACGTGCGCGACCTACTCAGCTTCCCGAGCAGTCTTCCTCCTCTCAGCAGAATGGTACTGTTTCAGATATATCTCCAGTTCAAGCTGCAAAAAAGGAATTTGGACCCCCTTGTATGTAAACCGTGTATCAAAGACTCATTCATTCTGAGCATTACATACACATTCTCTCGGATTATGTTGTTGTCCATAAATGACAAATGGTCTACATGCTCAGTTGTCTGTGAGCTTCCTTGAGGAGCTTTTTCAGAGATCTGTGGCTAAACAAATGTTCATTTTCATCATAATTGAGCTAGTATTTGAAATTTGTTTGTCCTTTATCTTCTTTTAGCTATGGTGGTGTTGTTTTACTTTTTTTGTTTAATTTGTCTGGGCTTTCTTTTAATTCAAACCAAGCGATCATATGTATCTGTTCAAATATTTTTTGAGGGTCATTTTCCATATATTTTTGGTTGTGTAATTATTGTACTGTTTCCGTGACTTTTTTCTAATGAATTTTATGAATTTTAGAAATTAAAATGCCATAACTATTCTGTATTGATAGTGATTTGCTTGAAAATACAGCTGATAGAAATGCATTCTAGTTATTGATAAATAAATGTAATTGAAGTGTACACTGTAAGTACTAAATTCATACAACACTGAAAATATTTTAAAATTACATATTTTTCTTTAAGCACGTAGAAAATCTAACTGTGTAAAAGAGGTTGAAAAATTGCAAGAGAAGCGTGAAAAAAGAAGGTTACAGCAGCAGGAACTTAGAGAAAAAAGAGCTCAGGTTAGTACTTTTAGCTCAGATGGGAAACGTGTCAGTAACAGAAGTTTGCAAAATCCCTGTGCTTTTTTTTTAGTCTTTAATAATTTTTATGAATTATGATAATCTTGAAATTTAATGTTTTCATCCTGTATATAAGTTTGATAAATATTTTGGTATTTGGTAGTATTGCTCTCATAACTACTGCTAGGTTTTCCCCCCTTTTTCTTCCTAAGAAATAATTGCTTTCAATTGCTGTCTTGCTTCATGTTCTTCAAAGAATGACTACTGATGATAGCTATTTCTTAGGGAAAATGTATTGTTGAAAATAATCAATCTTTTGACTTTTAAAGAGGTCTTCTATTCTGAAGGAGGTGATAAATTGTTCTTTATGATCTTTGATGCTTTATAGATCTATTTGAGACTCAAGTTTGAACAGTGACTTTTGATTTTTCTTTCTTTAAACTAGTCTATGCATTTACAATTTCATCATGCAAGCAGCTTGGCAGCAACTTGTTAAGAAGTTGTGTGAAAGAAATGAAGTTGCTAATCCTTTGACAACAATCCCTTAATATTAAGTGACTTTCTGTCACAGTGGTGTAAAAGCTTTAGCGAAACTAAGAACATAATCTTGTTGGCAGCCCTGTGCGTACGTGTTAGTCTCTAAAGAGATACTACCAATACACTGCTGACATGAGAGTTACCATTACCAAGTAAATAATTCAGACAATTTACTTTTCATGGTTTAATGATGTTTCAAAACTGACCTAAAATCACCTGTGTTAAATTTGTCTTCTCTGGTTCACAACCATTTGCTCCAATACAAAACATTACTTTGTCTTTTTATGTGAGGAACAACCATTTTTGGCTTTATATATTAAAATACTTTGAAATAGTGTTACTTCTAAAATTTTCTTTTTATTTCTTCTGTGAAGAGTCCCTTTGCATTTGAGTCTTAAATTCCTGTATGAGGAAGCTGTTGTGAAATGCAGCAGTAATTCACCAAGCAAGACCTTTAACCAGGGCTTGAAAAATATTAAGCAAATGGTTTCCCCATGAGCAATACTCCTTTCTGAATGTTGGAAGGAAACATTTGAGCAGGAAGACATTTTCTGAGGACTTATTGTCAGCAGTTTTTAGTTCACTGTAGTCAGAGTGAATGACATCAAGGTATGTTCAGCTTCTAATTACCAGGACACAGTTTTGTCTGAGGTGAGGATTGGCTGTGTCAGAGCTGAATCCCTTTCAGCTTAGTAACCCTTATGCAGTGCTTTCTGAGAGTGACTACACTGTGTCCACAAACAGCTGCAGAAGGAGTTTTATATCATGTGGGGATAGCCATGCAAAAGTTAGTAAGGTCTGAGCACAGACCTGGCACTGAGCAGCATGTTCTGAAGTAGTGTAAAACAAGTAGTTACAGGGAAAAGTGACAGGAAGGTTGTTTAATCTGTTCTGCAGAGAACCAGCTCATCTCTGGTAGTGATCAGTGCGACCTGTTAACATGTCCATTCGCTCTGGTACTGATGGCTCCAGGTCTAAGGACAGGAGGACTGAGCCTGTGTCATGGGGTCAGCTGTCCTGGGTGTGTTGGCCTCTTTCTTGTTGGGGTGGGGTGAGGAGCAGAAAAGGCCTTTGCTGTGTAAGCACGGTTCAGCAATAGCTAAAACATCCAGGTATTATCAGTCCTGTTTCCTGCACAAATCCGAAACAGAGCTGCATACCACATTGTTCTGTGCAGAAACTTAACTCTATCCTGACCAAAACCAGCACAGCCTGGATGTAGCCTCCTGTGTATCCTTGAGAATGCTTTTGTGTTTCTGGGGGTATGGAACCACTAGAAGAGTGCCGGGGATTAACCTCACGAGTGGGAATGAACTTGACACATGAATATGATGCATATTCAAATCCAACTTTATTCGAAACTTCTACTGATATATATACACCTATTTTACTACCGTACATGCGTTTCTGTATGCAGAGCAATTGGCTCCAGGCCACTGTCCATGCGCCCTTATTCAGACCATGATTGGTTGGCAAACTCACTCACTATGTCTTGTTATTGCTAATTGTCTATCTCATTATTTCTACTTTCTCATCCTGAGCTTATCATGGTTCCCTTGGCCTTCTTGGCTTTTCCCAGCCAGTAGCTGCATATCTTGAATAAACACCAGGTGTTATTATCTACACTCTAACTACATTCTGAAACACTGTATCTGCACAAAGCAGTCCCACAGAAGAGTTCTTAATGCATCTGAGTAGGAATTAACACAGGAGCAGTACGAGGAGCAAGCTCTTTTAACTGACTTGGTTCCAGCAGGGTTGTATTTAGAGCTGCTGGGGTGCCTTCATGTCACGTGTTTGTGTCTTACCTGTGTATTGGAGTGTATCTGTGCATCTGTCAGAGTGCCATATCCCAGATCAAGAAGTGTTGACTGTGTGTTTCTTTAGTGTGAAGGTTCTGACAGAAACAGAAGTAATTTCTCTTTCTTGTGAAAGGAGTCCTCAGTTTAAAAGTATTTTCTTTTATATGCCAACAAAACCCATGAAATAGGAAGCATGCAATTCTTTTGCTTTATGGTCAGTAAATTATGTCCACCAGAACAGAAAAAGGCATTAAATGTACATTAAACTTGCAAGAAACATTTCTGGCATTTGGATTAAAAAAATAAGATTTCAGTTGATGTGTATTTTTCTTATAGATAAATATAGAAGATACCGAACCTAGTCCTTTTCAGAAAGCAAAGAGTATAATAGAAATTCTGTTGCTTTCTTTTCCCTAGGATGTTGATGCTACAAACCCAAATTACGAAATTATGTGTATGATAAGAGATTTCAGGGGAAGTTTGGATTATAGACCACTGACAACTGCAGATCCTGTAAGTACACCAGCAACATGAAAATGTTTTATCCTTCTGTGTTTTTGCTGTGTGTTTTCACTTTTTTTTTATATACTTCTGTCTGTAAACGTGAAAAAATGGGGTTATTTATATATATAATGGTATTCAATATAACATGAATGTATTTTTTCAGTAATTTGGTGATATTGCAATTAGTAGGCTATGGGAGTCCTAGGTTGCTAAATTACTGTTAATTATGTTAGTTAAATATCTTTTTACTATTAAATAATACCAATATGTACTAAGTAGTCACTCAGCTTTTATATTTTAAATTTTCCTGGGATGCTAGGGATTGTGCACACAAAACCATTAAACTGTCTCTGAAAAACCCTGTGTAGCATAAAGATTAATATTTGTTCTTTGAAGGTGATGTAGGCCTTTGGTTTGCAGAGAAGTCAGAGGAGCAGAATCCTTAAATGATGAAGATTGTCTAATCTCTGTGGCAATCAGAGACTGTGACAATTTCTGTCAATAGCATATCTACCCTGCTAAAGCTGGATTTGCTTGCAGTAGACCAAGATGTACCTTGTGCTCTGTAGTATTAGATCACTGTGTGCGGGGAGTTGTGTTAATGTGTGGTTCTCCCTTTTGAGTTCTTGGCTATTGTGCAGATGTAAGACACTTTTACATGTTCAAATGACTTGCTGTCTTGGAAATTCTCTCCGTTTAAATAGTTGGTTAATTAATTCAGGAATAGAATTAAAATAAAGTAAAATATAAGTGGATTTGGGGTGTAGTTCACTGATAGACTTTCCTTTGCAGATTGATGAGCACAGGATTTGTGTTTGTGTACGAAAACGACCACTCAATAAAAAAGGTATGATTATTGAAGATTTTGCTAATTTATTTATCAGAAAAGCTGCTTCTGATAGTGATATTTGTGTTAAAGAGCTTTAGAAATACTGATCCAAGGTGAAACTGTTACACTAGACAGTATGTGTGATGGACATAGGAAATTCATAGACTCCTCATAACCTGTATAGAGATGGGGAGAAAAGACTTTTGACTGTCACAATTTTATGGACTGGGAGCTGATGCACAGAGAGACTGCAGTTTTCTTCCAAGGTCATCTAAGATGTATTTAGTTGATCTGGATATTAATTCTTCTGTAATTTCTTCAATATTCTTACTTCATTTTACGATCACTGTTATTTTAAAGTATCCTTCAAGTGATCTGAGCGAAGAGCTACACAGTGAAAACTTCCATACCCATTTTTGTAAATGTATTTTTGTACTTTCAAGTGGTCTTGAGTTAGATATCAAGGGAGCTATGCATATGCTGGTGTCTTATGAATGGTAGGTGCCCAGACATGTCCACAACATCCTCACAAGGCTGGTGGATTACAGACAAACAGGAGTCTTGTACCCTGGAGCTGCTGCTCAGGGCTGGGCAAAGATACCTTAGAACATATCAAATACCACTAAAAAGCTATTAGTTACTAAAATAGCTCCCTAGTGGCTTTTTTTTTGTGTGTGTGTGTGTGTGTGTGTGTGTAATGAATATTACAGCTGTTTTTCTTAGTACCTACTTATCATACTGGAGTCTGTATTCCAAAAAAACCCAAAAAAACTGTTCAGGTTTCAACTCCCAATCTTCCTAGGCAGTTCTTATTTTCAGTGGGAATTAAAGAACTCAAGTGCTTCTGGATTACATCCTAGTGGAATCCAGTGCTGAAAGATGTTTCTTTCCTTCTTTCTGTTATATTCTGTTTAGCTGAAGGACTCAAAAGAGCATCAGTCTGATGCTCAAACAATGTGGGATGCATTTATTATTTTTGTACTGTCAGAACTATGAAGAAAATGGGAAAATTGCTTTCCCTTTCCCATACATATGTTGATACCAGTATGTAGTTAGGTTTTGTCTTACTTTCCCCTTTCACATTGCTGCTTTTGTTTTGGTTTTTCATTCTTGCTTTTAGTTTTTTCTTTTACATTTGGGACAAATGTCACCATCTAGCTGCGCTAAAGGTGTACAAAGGGACATTACAGTAAATGATAACAAGTTGTCTTTAGGCATGAGTTGGGATTCAGAAGTAGGATTTGATTTTGTGAACATTGCATATCTTAGGTATTAATGGTTTGGAGCTATTGAAAAGATAGATCAGAGGTGTTTGTAGAATGAGTGTCTAAGTGAAAGTGAAGTTGGTACTAAAGCCATTTTGCATTTTTAAGAATAAACTATAGTAAAAAGCATATTGATTACATAATTACACAGTAGTAGTACCCACATGATACAATCTTATGAAAACACTTCAGAAGAAACAGTATTTCTCATGGAATCACAGAAGAGTATAAAGTAAAGATACCAGACTGTAACCCTATGAGTAGAAAAAATAAAATTAATTTGTTTTGTCATCTCAGAAACACAGAACTATCACCAAAAACTTAAGGTGTTCTCGGCACCAATTGCTCTGTGGATTGACTTTGCAGGGAGTAGGTGTTCAGAGTGACATTTTAAAAAAGATTTTATTTCAGTGCCATTTATTTATAATTGTGAAATGTGTGGTGGATTTCAGAGACACTATTCTTAATTCTCATCAACAAGGAATGCAGGTTCTCCTACCAAATTGCTGTGAGCAGGTAACTGTCTTATTCCAAACAATTGTTTAAGAAAAACTGTCTTTTGACTGGTTAAACTATAAAGTTTTTGCTGCAAAGACTTGTGCATCATACATTTCTTTTCATCACTGTTCCTTATTTTTCCTCTGTGACTACTGCAGAATAATTGCATTTTATTGTATTGCAGTGCAGTTTAAAAATTGATTGTACAGTGATTGGAATGCATGTTCTGTTGGTGTGTAATGTAATGCAGTGGTAACCATTGTACTGTTTGATCAGGATGTTAACCCATGAAATGGTTTCTATCAGATTGTATAAAGTCATGTCAAATTCTTGAACTCCATGCCTTAGGAAACTTTACATAGAAATGCAAGTAGGACACGTTATTGAATCCTGACTGTACACAAAAAGAATCTTTATTTTTGTGTATATTATGGTCACTGGGTTCTTTGTTTTGCTGACTCATATATCATACAGCAATTAGCACTAAATTGTAGTGCTGTACAGTAACAGTGAACTCACTGTTGAAGTCACAGTGGTAGGATCATTAGCATTTTCAGCTTTTTCTGCTTACAAGGTAGTTTTTATAAAGGATTTTACTTTAGAGAAATTATATATTGAAGGTGTGTACTGTAGGTTCCAGAAGGAATATAGAAATGAATATGTCTTAGAGTAATGAAAGCAAAATTTTTTTTTTTTGAAAGCTATGAACCTATGTCTGTAACTTTCAGAATTTAGAGAAATTATAAAGATGAAATTTTAAAATAAAACAGATTTTCATAAGGATATTAATTTTTTGTGTTTCCAAGTTTGACTGTCTGGGCAGTATAGACCTTTCAGCACCTAGTTTCTCCACTAGAGAAGGTAATTATAAAAAAGGGTATGGCAGTAAGCTGTAAAAGAGTATAGAATCCCTGAGGAAAAAGATCCGAAATCCATGAAAAGTGCTATAGAATACATAACAAGCTACAGTGATAGTGCCACATTTAATGATTGTAGTTTTTCTAATCAGCATTGTACAACCTCTCTTTCATTTCTAGCAACTGGCAGAATAGGATGACTAGACTTCCAAAATGAAATCTCTTACTTAGCAGATTACTATTGAGGTGTTGGAAGCCCAAGTCCATTACAGTGTTGTTACTTGGAGGAGCTGTGTTATCTGAGATGTTATAAGAGTGTAAACAATGGAAAAATGTAAAAAATAATGATGTGTTGTTAGTTATATATATATTTCACTTATTTTATAGAAACTTTAATGAAAGACCTTGATGTAATAACAATTCCTAGTAAAGATGTTGTGATGGTACATGAACCAAAACAAAAGGTGGATTTAACAAGGTACCTAGAAAACCAAACTTTTCGTTTTGATTATGCCTTTGATGACACGGCTCCTAATGAAATGGTTTACAGGTATGTGTATATGCTTTTTTTTTTTGTGAATCTTTTTTCTCATGTTTTTTCCATGTTAATAACTGTTGCACTTATCTTGGTCATAGACTTTATTCCTATTCTCTGTGTTACCAGAGCTCTATATTGCTACTTCCATTCATTTTACTTTTGTTTTAACTTTTTATCCCAAATTCTTCACCTGCAATGTCATCTCCACCTCTGTTGACCTCAGTCCTGCTCCTGTTGCTCCTCCAAGCCCTCCTGGTTTACAGGCTCTAGGAAGTATTGCCTTCCTCCTCAGCTGCTGATTACTTGAGCCATGAAATGAGCTCTCCATTTGCCTCAGGGTTATTGTCTTATGATTAGTGTGTGTACAGCACCTGAGGAACCTGAGTCACAGCTTTCAGTCTTAAGGAAACCTGGAAGAAAAGAACAGTCCTGTCACCAAAGAGCTTGCAGTTGAATATAGGATAATTAAGACATGTAAATAAATCAGTAGAGGGTGGGGAAAGAGTACAAAGAAAGCAAGAGAGTTTATATTTCTGTAGTGCCAAGATACCTGAGCTAGCTTGTCTGCTAGAAGCAGTCTCGCTGATATAACAAGAAGTGTGTGGAGTAAGTTATCTTGCTCAAAATGCCAATTCATTCTGATTTAAATACCAACAGCAACAGACACACATCCACTTTCAGGCCCAAGGTAGCTGGATTTCCACTTTCTCCTTTACTTTCTGTTTCACTTCCACTGCTGGTACAGAATAATGCACACAGCACTTCTAACAGCATGTTTAGAAGTAGCTATTTGCCTTTTACCAGTCACTAAATGGAGCAGATATAGTAGCAGGCAAGGTTAGACACCACAAGAAGTTACAATCTTGGTACGCAGTCTATGTACTGTGAAGCTTTTTCCTGGGAATANCTTCCATTCATTTTACTTTTGTTTTAACTTTTTATCCCAAATTCTTCACCTGCAATGTCATCTCCACCTCTGTTGACCTCAGTCCTGCTCCTGTTGCTCCTCCAAGCCCTCCTGGTTTACAGGCTCTAGGAAGTATTGCCTTCCTCCTCAGCTGCTGATTACTTGAGCCATGAAATGAGCTCTCCATTTGCCTCAGGGTTATTGTCTTATGATTAGTGTGTGTACAGCACCTGAGGAACCTGAGTCACAGCTTTCAGTCTTAAGGAAACCTGGAAGAAAAGAACAGTCCTGTCACCAAAGAGCTTGCAGTTGAATATAGGATAATTAAGACATGTAAATAAATCAGTAGAGGGTGGGGAAAGAGTACAAAGAAAGCAAGAGAGTTTATATTTCTGTAGTGCCAAGATACCTGAGCTAGCTTGTCTGCTAGAAGCAGTCTCGCTGATATAACAAGAAGTGTGTGGAGTAAGTTATCTTGCTCAAAATGCCAATTCATTCTGATTTAAATACCAACAGCAACAGACACACATCCACTTTCAGGCCCAAGGTAGCTGGATTTCCACTTTCTCCTTTACTTTCTGTTTCACTTCCACTGCTGGTACAGAATAATGCACACAGCACTTCTAACAGCATGTTTAGAAGTAGCTATTTGCCTTTTACCAGTCACTAAATGGAGCAGATATAGTAGCAGGCAAGGTTAGACACCACAAGAAGTTACAATCTTGGTACGCAGTCTATGTACTGTGAAGCTTTTTCCTGGGAATATTGATATTAAAACATAATTTGCTGAACATTTTTCTTTATGTTGGAAAGTGCTTCCCATAGCCTTAAAGAGTACTGACAGAGAAATATCTAAATTCTTGATTTTAATCTACAAATGCAAGTGAGGATTGTGACCTGTTTGATAGTGGGTGCTAGCATCCTGTCAGTGGATAACAGAAAATTAATAGTAAAAAAATTCTGAAAAGGTTGTGAAAATAAAAATATCTTATGCCTGATATAATTAGAGAAGGGTGGCAAAAGGAAAATCTTACAGTCTTAAGTTTACACTAACAAAAGTCTTCTAAACAGCAAAGCTGTGTCCTTGGAGATTTCTGTCTTTGCTGGTTGTTTGCTGGTAGTATCTTTCCTTTCCTTGGTACTGAAGAGCTGTGGAAGAGCCAGCTGGCTGGTGATGTGTGAAATAATTCTCCTCCTGCTTGACAATTCATTCTTATAATCTCCCTCCTTCCTGCTATTTATCTGTGTGAACATAGTGTTTAAATGTGAGAGATGGTTTCGGTATACAATGTTCTATTTTTGTACTGAGTTTTCTCCAGACAATTTTTATTAGTTATGTAATGCATTAATGGCAGTAGAGGAAAATATTTTGAGATTATTGTATTCGTACTGAAACAGTAAATCTGTACTGTAGTCTTTCTCCTTCTCCCTCATATAGCACAATAATGATCATTACTTGAAGGGAAATCTGCTTCAAGGTCTCATCTAATAACAGAAGTATGAGTAAGATAGGTACCATCCTCTGCTCTCACTAGAACTTGAGGGTCACAGTGAGGAAAAAATACTATGTCAAGTTGCTCCAGTTTTCTACCATGTGCTAAAATTACTGTATGTCTATACTGAAAAAATGTTTTCCAGTTTGAGGTAGAGAAGTGCTACTCTATTATTTTTATTTTTATTAATATTACCACTATTGTTACCTTTTTTACCATTATTACTATAATTAGTTTGCTTAATCTGTATTTTAAGTATGAACTGCAACACTGAGTTGCAAGCTTTTTTTAATATCAGAAAATACTCACCAGTTTGAACAAGCATGCCCTAAGAGTTTTAAAGGAGAAATGATTTACATTTCTGAAAGATGAAGATAGCAAATAAATTTCTAGTAAAAGTAAAGTTGGACTGTTTTGACAGAGTAGCATTTGGAGTTGTATAATGC
>VXBX01005280.1:152102-180616 GCA_013400415.1 Scytalopus superciliaris
GGTAGTGTGGGATTTTAAAATGATTAAATTTTTTAAGTACTGTTGCTGTTTGTGTTTAAGGTTTACAGCTCGACCATTAGTAGAGACTATATTTGAAAGGGGAATGGCCACTTGTTTTGCATATGGACAAACAGGCAGTGGAAAAACCCATGTAAGTATTTTTTCTTCATGTTAGCAATACAATTCTTTTTACATATGACAGACTTAGATGAGTTCTGATAAGGAAGACATATGTAAGTTACAGTTCTGTGATTTTTATGTGCCTTTTTGAAATTTTATTTTAGACTATGGGTGGTGACTTTTCGGGAAAGAATCAAGATTGTTCTAAAGGCATATACGCACTGGCAGGTAAGACTTTATCATCAGTTGACTTTTAGCAGATTAGTTGGGATCAAAACATTTTCCACTTCCTGTCATACAAACTGTGATGGGTTGCAGTCTACGTATTTTGCATTACAGGGGAGCTTTGGTAACATCAAAGGTGCTTCCTAGATTTGTAGCCTTTACACAGTAGTGTCAATACTTCAAAAAAATGCAATAATAGAGGATTTAGGTTTATAATTTTTGGTTCTTTTCCATTGTCCAGAGTAACGTGGTATTTTAACCTGTGTTGTTTTAGACCTGGTTATTGCCACTTTCTGTTATTCTTGCAAAATACGAAAGATGCTGTAAAACAGACCATTATACATGAATGAGTTTTCACTTAATAAAAATACATGACAGGATTTCTGTTTATTCTGGAAATTTATTCACAGCTCGAGATGTCTTTCTAATGCTAAAGAAGCCAAACTATAAGAAGTTAGAACTTCAAGTATATGCAACGTTTTTTGAGATCTACAGTGGTAAGGTAAGTACCTGATCTTTCTCTGAGGAAGATGGAATTTCTCATCCACAAGCAAGATTTTGAGCTTGTCACATAAAATATATTTTTCCTCTTTGTACTAACAGCTCTATTTCAAATAATTCTTTACATTTCCCTTGCAATTACGTTTTTCCATGGAATGGTTTTCATATTTTGATATGGAATTGAAACAGGAATGTCTCTTAAAGTTCCTCTTTAACTGTGCAGTTTTCCCCCCTTCTATAAGGTTTTTGACTTGTTGAACAGGAAGACAAAATTGAGAGTGTTAGAAGATGGCAAACAGCAAGTCCAGGTGGTGGGATTACAGGAACAGGAAGTCAAATGTGTTGAAGATGTTCTTAAGCTTATTGAAGTAGGCAACAGCTGCAGGTACCTTCCATAACTTACATGAGTTTTTCACTGGACATGAAAAAAATCTTTTCCTAATTTTTTAGAGTGTCTTCATATTGATGCCTTTGTAATATGCAGTGGGTTTTTTGATAATATTGTCTGCAAGTAAGGAATCTGTCTACCTTTTAAACAAAGATATTTAGAGTTTCTCTGTCTCTTGGAGAGAAAAAACTGCTTTTCAACAGGATGTGAATTGTATACATTATGTAAGCAGCTTACTGACTTAAATTCACATAATTTAAAATCTGGAATGCTGACAGATTCTTCATCTCTTAAAGGTCTTGATGCATTCTGGCAGAGGTTAAGCGCAAACGTTTTTTTTTTAAGACTTGATCTTCATTGTTTTTAAAATTAGCCTTGTGCATGGACTGCTGCATGATCAGATAAAAGTGCCATCAGCATTTTATGCATAAGCACTCTGATAATCTGAAACAATTGAATATCTGATTATTCTTGCTTTTGTAAGGAAGGTAAGATGTTACTAATCTTCCATTTCTGTTTGAAGATGGGGAAAATTGTATTATGTACATCCAATTATTAGGATTCTATCTCTAGTGTTCACAAGAGTGTTAAACATGCTGTCAACACGTAAGAAAATACAGAAATCTGCCCTGAAAAAACTAGCATTGTGAGGTTAGTCTTTAACATTATGGTCCTGCACCTGTTCATGTCCTTCTCTTTTCTTACCTTATTTAAAGGACATCTGGCCAGACATCTGCAAATGCACACTCATCTCGAAGCCATGCAGTGTTTCAGATTATTCTCAGAAGGAAAGGGAAATTGCATGGTAAATTTTCTCTGATTGATTTGGCTGGCAATGAAAGAGGAGCAGATACCTCCAGTGCCGACAGGCAGACAAGACTGGAAGGTGCAGAAATTAACAAGAGCCTTTTAGCACTCAAGGTAACTTTAATGTTTCTATTGCCTTTGAGTAGGTGGAAGCCTACATATAATCGCAATAACTGTTAAAATTAATGGGTTTGCAGGCTTTGCTTGTCTACATTGTCTACTGATGTGACAGGTGAAATAATATATTGATTTTTTCTCTAAATGCCTGAAGGAACACTTTGTATTTCCAAAGTAGAAACAGTGCAGAAACATTGCGCTATCAATTTGCAGTTTTTGTAAAAGAAAAAAAATAAAAACCCAACCAAAAAAACCAGCTTGAACAAAAAGTCTGAATTTGCAGACATGTCTGATTTAAAATAGGAAGGCCAATGACTTACTGTGGTACTCAAGGTATGAAATACTAACTGGAAATATGCTTACTGATCTCAGTATTTATTTGGGTTTTTTAAAATAAAATATAAAAATACATTGGCAACATATTTATTTACTGTTGTTAATACATTCACTAAAGCAAAACAACACCAACATGTCAAGAAAGAAGTAACAAATACATTAAAATAAGCCTTAAGAGCTGAAGTCCATTTTTGATAGTCCTTCTTCATATCAAATTGTCTGATACCGTAACTTACAGGTTTCATACCTCAATCCAGGACACATCAAGAGAGCTACAAATACTGTGCACCAGCACTGTGGTTTTATATAAAGAATTGGAACTGCTAATCACTGTGCTTACTTAGTTACTCCCATGCCGGGGATTAACCTCACGAGCGGGAATGAACTTGACACATCAATATGATGCATATTCAAATCCAACTTTATTCGAAACTTCTACTGATATATATACACCTATTTTACTACCGTACACGCGTTTCTGTATGCAGAGCAATTGGCTACAGGCCACTGTCCGTGCGCCCTTATTCAGACCATGATTGGTTGGCAAACTCACTCACTATGTCTTGTTATTGCTAATTGTCTATCTCCTTATTTCTACTTTCTCATCCTGAGCTTATCATGGTTCCCTTGGCCTTCTTGGCTTTTCCCAGCCAGTAGCTGCATATCTTGAATAAACACCAGGTGTTATTATCTACACTCTAACTACATTCTGAAACACTGCACAAAGCAATCCCACACTCCCAGTGTAAATTTTGGGAGAAGACTGGTGTCTGACTAAACAGATCTCAAAAAACACCACAAAACTATGATATATAGTGTGTCATTACAAAATTGTATGGCCTGTTGGAAAATTGGAAGCAGCAATTCCAAAACTGTGGCCTTTTCTGATTTAGTATCAAAGTAAACAATGTAGGGAACATGTTGCTGTTACCACTCTTTCTAAATGTAATTGAATAAATCTGTTTTGCTTTGTGGTTGTTTTTTTGGTTTTTCTTTTTTTTTCATTTTACTTGCTGATTTTTTTACTGCCGAGTGCTCATGCAACATACTTCATTAATTTTCATACAAGTTGTCTTATAGCAAAATGTTCTGCTGCTGCTGTACTAGTGATTTTCACCTAAATTATATGGGAAAGGGGAAATAAAAATAAATGGAGATTCTACAGAGATCTAAAAGGTGTTAGAAGAAGATAGAAGTTTCTCAATGATATGTTAGTTTTCCATTTTTCATCTATCTCCAAAAATATTACATAGCCTTTTCATTTTGTATTCAGGACCCTTGAAGTTATTGTCAAGTTCAAATTAAACTAGTACGTTATGAAAAGTGGTCCTTG
Source organism: Scytalopus superciliaris (assembly GCA_013400415.1). Lineage (NCBI taxonomy): Eukaryota > Metazoa > Chordata > Aves > Passeriformes > Rhinocryptidae > Scytalopus > Scytalopus superciliaris. The sequence continues at coordinate 155,930 of VXBX01005280.1, forward strand.
GTGCTAATCCAAGATGTACTGTTTGTATCTGTATATCAGTTCTGTCTTAATCTGTTCAGATTTTTGGTATGAGAAGTTGTTTCTGTAACATCTCTGCATGGAAGTATTGTTGCAATTTTGTTACCTGCTTTACTGAGCTGTGATGGAAAGCAAAAATTAGGTAAAGCTCCATGAATTTAGAAGCCAGCAGTGTCCTTGTGTAAACTTTTGCTAATGATGGAGATAACCCCATTCTAACTTCTCAGGAGTAAGCAAACTAAAGATCATAGTAGATTAAAATACCTTAATAAAACTTGCTGGTTGCCATATCAGTAATTCAACCTACACATATGGTACTGTTTTTACTCTGCAGTGTCACTTGTTGAAAATCTGTTGCTCCTCTTTCTGTTTCAGTATTAATGTATAAATTAAAAACATTCAAGGAATGCACTGCCTTGCTTACCTATAAGTATTGAGTCCTATTTTAGCACTTGCATGTGAAAGTCACATTCAACAAGCTTTGGACTTTCTGTTTATCTGAGCTATGTCCATTCTGTAAAATTCAGCTGGTGAGTCTTTTCAATAATCACTTTAGTTAAAGCCAATTTTCTCTTGTGTTTGGTCCCTCCTGTATCATGGAAGTTTTATTCCAAGCCCATTTTTAGTTCTGTTTTATGCTGTTCACAGCTGCCATGCTGTCTTGGATTATCAACTAACAGTTTCTTGCTTGGCTTTCGGAGGAATCTGTTTATAGGCAAAGTGTTAAGGCACAGGCAGAATCTGGAATTAAGGATTGAAATACTATGATGACAAAACTACAAAAATTTAAAATGAGAGTTTCTTTGCATTAGAAGTAACTTAGTAGATGATGTTAGAGCACTGAGCAGACAGAAGTGATGTTTAGATTAATGTGATCTTGGTTTGCACTGTTGTGCTTAGTTGCTGCTGTAACTTCTATAGTAATTTCATAATATTTACATCTGTAGAGTATTGCTGACTAGAACCCAACCAATTGCCAATGTAACCCTCTGCCTGTGAATGAAAGAGGAGACCTTATCCCTGGTTTTTCACATAAATGGTATTTTAAAACAGGGAATGACAGTGTTTTCAAATGTCTTCCAGTGCTGAGTACATCAATGGAAAGCTATACCTACTATGGTTGTGGCCTGTGGAAGCTTTCAGAAAGTTTCCTTTCTTCTGACCTCTGAAGAAAGTCAGTGGTATAGTCAGAATCAAAGCTATTGCTTGTAGTTGGTACAGTTAACAGCATTCCCTCTCCCTGATGCTGCTACTGGTCATTGAGGCTTTGTAGCTGATAATTTTGAATAATTGTTAACATGAACATTTAACATCAACAGTGTTGTGTTTTCTTGCTGGATACAATAGATGTGCCGGCGGCTGTGGCCGTGTGGGTAAAAAGCCGCCGCCCCTGGATCCGTGCTCCTTCTCGGAAGGACGCCGGTTCGAGTCCTGCGGGTCTCGCTCTGCCAACTTCGTCCGGGCTTGCCCCGGCCAAGGCTTAGAGTGTCCCAGGGCTAAAGGGGGTGGGGCCAGTTCCGCGCACGCTGAGCTCCACGTAATAAATCCATTCGCGCAGGCATAAAAAGCATCGTCGTTCGCGACGGCTAGCCACACACAATAGATGTAAACATTTTGGGCAACACTCAATTTTTCTGCTTCTAAGTCCTTTTAAAGTTCCTCCCTCTCTACTGAGCTTAGAGACATAGAAGCCAAACTTATTGAATCCAAGCTTTAATGGTAAATTTTAATAATATCTTACAAGAGAGCAATAAAATAAGTGTGTATTTTCTGATTCTGAGTTGTATTTTTATTATATTGTGTTGCAGAATGGTTGAGAAATGGTTAAAGGGCTGCAGGCCTCGGGCTACTGGGGGACACCACCCCCCCCCCCGGCANCAACAGTAGCTCTCAGGATAATGAGCAAGGCTGCATGGCCTTGAGTTATCAAACGGAATATTACAGCTGACTAAAACAGGCCTTGCAGCCACGAGAGGGTGGGGGTATGGAGATGTAATGTTTAACATTTAACCAATTATTAAGTCGATATTATCATATTCATTAAGCCTATGGATAAATACAGTAGTCTGATGCTCAATAAACGGAAGCTTGCTTATCAATCATATTGATTGGCCGCATCCTTCCCTCACCGCCCGCGGCAATATTGACTTAACCCATGTTAAAGAACCTCTTTGTTCTTTCAGGAGTGCATTAGAGCCTTAGGCCGAAATAAACCTCATACACCCTTCAGAGCAAGTAAACTTACTCAGGTGCTAAGAGATTCATTCATTGGAGAAAACTCACGTACCTGTATGGTAAGTTGATTTGGTTAATTTTTCTAACAATTACAAAGAGAAAAGGCACTGTGAATTTAGACTTTTATGTTTAAAATTGGTTGCTTGCTAGTGGCAGTGTGTTGGACTTAAAGTTTTCCAGTAACTGACACTATATGTGGAGGGAGATTTCAACAGATATTTCTGAATTGTTTAGATTAAATATTAGGAGTAATTTCTTTACCAAAGAGGTTGTCAAGCATTAGAACAGAGTGTCCAGGAAAATGGTCAAGTCACCATGCCTAGAGGTATTTAAAAGATGTGTAGATGTGTCACTTAAGGACACAGTGGTGGGCTTGGCTGAGTAAATGGTTGGACTCAGTGATTTTAGAGGTCTTTTCCAACCCAAGTGATTCTGTGATTTCAGATAACTTGCTCCCCTCTCAATTTTTATTGACTTTTCTTNGTAAATGTGCATTTGCATCAGTCTGAAAACAGAATTCTTATGTCAGATGGCAGAAAGGACAGATAAAAGCACTGATGTCCAGTTGTCTTATTTGTGCATTCTTAACTTTTCTCCTTAATGAGAAAGCAAACTCTCTGCAGTGTATACCGGTTACTAGGCTTGTTTGTGTTGGTTACTTTTCACAGACTCCTTGAAATTATTTAGTCTGGAGGCCAAAGCAGTCTGCAGACCTCACGAGACAAACATGGTGTTAGGGCAGCATAGTCTTCCCTTTAGCTGTTAGGTCTGGCTCTAATTTGAAAATGGTGATAAAATACCATTTTTATTAACCTTTTTTTCTCCAGTTTTCTGATGAAAAGACAGGATTGTTTTCTTTCCCACTGAGATGTACCTGATACAGCTGAAGATGCCCCTGCTTACTGCAGGGGATTGAACTAAATGAACTTACAAAGTCTCGTCCAAACCAAATCATTCTATAACTTCATAGATCCTATGCAGGATCCTATGCAGGATCAGAAGGCTGTGCATCTCCAGCTAGCATATCCACACTGCTGGAGGAGGTTTGAAAAGTTAGCCTATTGGAAGTTGTACATCAAATAATTAGTACTTGTGACTATTTCATGCAAATTCTTAATAAAGGAAAAAAATCCCCTCTGAAAGGGAGTGGAAATTTCTTTGAATTATTTTTTTATCTTCTTATTCACATAACTATAGTCTCTTAACAATAAAGCATAAGAAGCCTCTTCCAGGATGAGATACTTGTTTCAGACTCATTGTTCTGTTATTTTTCCATGCAGTTCTTAGCAGTAGGACCACTTGTGACACTCTGGTTTTAGTGTTTTCTTACATNAGGCACTGTGAATTTAGACTTTTATGTTTAAAATTGGTTGCTTGCTAGTGGCAGTGTGTTGGACTTAAAGTTTTCCAGTAACTGACACTATATGTGGAGGGAGATTTCAACAGATATTTCTGAATTGTTTAGATTAAATATTAGGAGTAATTTCTTTACCAAAGAGGTTGTCAAGCATTAGAACAGAGTGTCCAGGAAAATGGTCAAGTCACCATGCCTAGAGGTATTTAAAAGATGTGTAGATGTGTCACTTAAGGACACAGTGGTGGGCTTGGCTGAGTAAATGGTTGGACTCAGTGATTTTAGAGGTCTTTTCCAACCCAAGTGATTCTGTGATTTCAGATAACTTGCTCCCCTCTCAATTTTTATTGACTTTTCTTATTTCTTTCTCTAGTTTTCTAGCTAGCAGGCAGCTAGAAAGACTGCAAATCTGAGAAGTTTGTCTGTTTTTAATAATGTCTTAGTTATATAAGAGTCTTACTTGTTAATGCAGAATTTTGGAAAAGGTGGTGTAGATGGGAAATACAGAGATGACTTATGATCTTTAAATAATGAAGGTTAAAAGGTGGTATCAAGGGCATCAGAATATGCTTCAGGCTGTTGAGGGGGAAGTTATTTGGGATAGATGGGATGAATAGTTGTAAGCAAATATGTAAAATATATATAATTANGGTGATAAAATACCATTTTTATTAACCTTTTTTTCTCCAGTTTTCTGATGAAAAGACAGGATTGTTTTCTTTCCCACTGAGATGTACCTGATACAGCTGAAGATGCCCCTGCTTACTGCAGGGGATTGAACTAAATGAACTTACAAAGTCTCGTCCAAACCAAATCATTCTATAACTTCATAGATCCTATGCAGGATCCTATGCAGGATCAGAAGGCTGTGCATCTCCAGCTAGCATATCCACACTGCTGGAGGAGGTTTGAAAAGTTAGCCTATTGGAAGTTGTACATCAAATAATTAGTACTTGTGACTATTTCATGCAAATTCTTAATAAAGGAAAAAAATCCCCTCTGAAAGGGAGTGGAAATTTCTTTGAATTATTTTTTTATCTTCTTATTCACATAACTATAGTCTCTTAACAATAAAGCATAAGAAGCCTCTTCCAGGATGAGATACTTGTTTCAGACTCATTGTTCTGTTATTTTTCCATGCAGTTCTTAGCAGTAGGACCACTTGTGACACTCTGGTTTTAGTGTTTTCTTACATGTAATTTTTTTAATTAAGAATTTATCAGCAAAGCTTTGTCTTAAGATACTGTTGTGGTTTAACCCCAGCCAGCAACTAATGGATTTCTCAACCAAAGATCTGATCTGATGTTCTGATGTGCTGTTTAAATAAGACATTTTGCAACTATGTCATGCTTTTCAATATGGAATGCATATAAGATGATGTAGTGAAATCCTGCAGTTTTAATTTACTAAGAGATTCTTGGAATGGCCTCATATAAATTATCTACTGCATGTTTGCCACTTGTTTTCTGACATACTAATCTGTAAGTAAAATACTTGAGTAAAATTCATTTGGTAGTTTCTGCACTTCATTTTTATGTGACTTTTGCTTTTATTGTTTAGAGACTCCCTGTAACAATTTTCAAATTTGCCTCTTTAGAGATGGAGTACTCTCTTCTGCATAAAAAATTAAACTGTGATTTGGAAACAATTTTTTTCAAATTTCAGAAAAATATTTTGAAAATAGCTTCATAACATGGACAACTATGACTAGAATCTGCTTCCTTCAAAAGAAATCCAAAGACATAGCATAAATAGGTTTTTTTGAACAGTATTAATCATTGCCGTTTTAGTGTTCTTGTCCTTAAATTGTTTTAGAAACCATTTTAAGTTGTTTTTTAAGCTGCCTAGTAGGATAATTTATTGCCATTTGAAAGTTGCAATGTGACTACGTAGAGTAGTCTCATTTTTTAACAAGTGCTGCTCCTTGACATGTTGCATCCTTGATATAGCTGAAGTGCCAGACCCCTCAGCCCTCCAGGGTGGGAGTAGGAGCCTGCAGACTTCCATGTCCCAACAGGGCCATTGATCCTGCCGTGATGGCTTATAAGCCATGTAGGCACATTTGAAATAGAAAGAATGATAATTAGAGGTCTTAAAGATATTCCTGTCTGTAAGTAGTGCAACTTTTTGCATCCTCATTTGGAATTTGGAATCAGGAAATGAGTGACAAAGAAGTCAGAGTCTTCCTGTCCTGCCTGGACTGGGCTTGTTGGGCCATGAGGAATTGTCATACTCCAAGACTTTTACACAGTTTCATGTGCCCTGAATGGAGTATCCATGTGACTGACAGCACCCACAGAGGCACTTCCCTATAGCAGCTGTACTTTATGCTATTTGTACTCTTTAAAATATTGAAGCAGTCTCCTAGTGTTACAGCAATTGCACACAAGCAAAAGGAAACACAGAATTCATTCACCACTTCCTGCTGTCAGGGGGGTTCAGCTGTTCTCAGGAAAGCAGGGCTGTATCACATGGAATGATGCCTTGGGAAGACAAACACCATCACTCTAAATGTCCCTGTAGTGTGCTCTGAACATTGAACTGATGGAAGAGATGCATGCATCTTTCACATTATATGAGTCTGGAAGGGTTTTAGGAACTTGTAAATTTTAGTTAATTAACACACAGAACAAGAGATGTGCAATTGTGTGATCTTAAATCTACTCTTGTTTTCATTAGTAACTGATGTGTACCAGTATTAGACATTTGAACTTAGGTCTGTGTGGTAGCATGCTGTTAAAGACTTTCTAACCCACCTCTGCCATGTGGACTTTCTCACCCACCTCTCCCCAGAAGGAGAAATTCCTCTTGGGAAGACAGCCTGTGCTTTTGTATAGGAATGTCAGAAGCAGGATGTAGAGAATATTGGGATTATCCAATCACCATCAGTTTCAGTCTCCTAAGTCTGTGATGCCGCAGAAAATGTTAATGTGTAGGATCATAGAGGTGTTTTTTGTGGGTAGAGCCTTTATGGCTCTCTTGAAAAAATCACAGGTGGGAAAATTGCGCTACTGAGAGAAACCAGGACAAATAATAATGTCACAGTTTTCCAATCACAGTTTCCAATTTTGCTGAGTTCTGGCTATCTTCACTTATTTAACTGGAAAAAGAAAGACCTTTAGATTCCAGATATCTCTGATAAAGTTTGCCATCAGGTATTGCTTACAGATAACTTCTAAATGAGGAAAAAAACCTGTCTTTATTTAGAAAAAAGTACAATTTAAGCTTATCTTTAATATTATTAAGTATGTGTTTTGACTGTGGCCAACATCAGCATTGAGTTTCCTTAAACAGAAAACAGCTTGCCTACAAAGGTACATATAAAAGAAAAAAGACCTGGTAGTTGTTTAGAGGATATATTAGACTTACAGTCTACTGAGTTGCATATTTCCCTTTTTGAGGAGTCTTTTATTTTTTCAGTTAGAATTTTGCATTTACATACTATGTTACCGAGATGGTGAGGCTGAGGAAATTGACTGAATTTCTGTGAATTCTTGATGTTCCTTGTATGGCTAAAAGAATTAAATTGAAGTTTTAACTGGAGGACATCTGTGTCCCTGAGATGGCATCATAGAAGGAGAGCTGTACGTAGACATTTTTTGTAGAAGATAGCAAATTAAACTAGAGATTAAAAAAATATATACAGTTAATTTGACATCATCTACCCTTTCATCTGTGCAAAGTGATTATTAATGTGTGGCTTGTTGTCTCCAGATTGCTACAATTTCTCCGGGGATGGCATCATGTGAAAACACTCTAAATACACTGAGATATGCAAACAGGTATGAAAAATGTTATTTCTTATAGCAATACCAGCCGTTGATGACTGACATTTGAAATAGTGTTGTTCCATGATGTATAATTATGTTAGCTACTTGAATAACTTGATTGTGTTTGCATTTGTTAGTAACATTAAAACCAAATTACTCACATTTAATTTGTCACTTTTTATGACCATTTTAATAGAACCTATAGAAATTGCATCTACACAGTTATCCAGAGATGGATAATGTCGATTGCAAGATATGTGGGAGATGCCACTATTAGTTTTGCCCCTTCTCTGGAGGGTCCATCTCTTGCATTAGGGGTAGTCAGTGTTTCTGATGATTCCCTGGGATGTTAGCTAAAATATCTTTCTGTGATGTTATTTTCTTTTCATCTCCTTGGTGGAATTGTGTGCAGTTGCCAGTCTATATTATGCATACATATGAAATTTTATACTTCCCAAATTCAGGTAAATATCTGAGACCCCCTAAGTAAAAAGGCAGTAAATCCAACAGGCTGTATGATTCCTGTAGAGAAATTAACACCTCCAGAGGCAGATGCAGCACCTGTACTGCTCTAAGAAAATGTTCAGCTCTCTCCAGTGAATGTGAAAGGAGCCCTTACCTGCTGCAGTTCTCCTACATTTAATGGTGATGGAGCGATCAGGTCCTGTGTGTCCCTACAGTCAAACCTCAACCCAGAGATGTCCCGTGCTTTGCTGCAAAGAACAAAAGTGACAGACAGGAGCCATCAGGAACTGTGGTTTTGCTGTTTTTCAGCATGTATTGGCCTGTCTGCCCTAGTGAAAAGATGGCAGAATCATGATGGCTCCTGCTTGGCTGGGCACAACAACCAGTCTCTGACTGACCACAAAGGCCTGCTGGGAAGGCTTGCCACTGGCTTCTGTAGATAGCCAAATGTCCCTGGGTTTGAATCAAGGGAGCTAGTAGCAAACCTGCCAGGCTTGGACCAGTCTGTGTGATTTCCTTCCTGAACAGAAGGAGGCATCTACTCACCTGCTTATAGTAACATAAGGAAGGACCTTCCACATTCAAGACTCGGAACTTCTACCCCTTATAGAGCCTGTGTTGCTGAAGTGACTCTAGAAAGTCACTACAAAAGTAAACACCTGTTTCTAGCGTACCAAATAGTTGTGCTGAAACTGTGTCCTCCCCTTGGTGTTAGAATTGTATGTTGTTATGGAGTATATGCCTGCCAATGTGATGTTGCTTCATGTGTTCTGTATAATTTTTTTATTTTTTTTATAACACTGCATAATTTTCATAGTACAGTTCTTTTTTACATGCAGGACCCTAGTGTGCATGCAGTAAAGAAAGCAGGCAGAATAGAATTTAAAGTTTTATAGCTGTAGTGGTTTGATATTTTAAAAGGAACCATTTAGTGGAATATAGAATGTAGACCAAATCTTATTAATTACACAAACTGAAATCTGGAATTACTCCTCTGAAAACACTGCTATTATAGTCCCTGCAAATTGTCAGCACTGATTTTGTTCAATTTTGTTAGTGATCTGAACTGTTTGCAGAAAGTTTAAATATGTTGACACACTTGTGTTTTAGTATAAAAATAATTTTATAGCTAAACTATTAAAGAAGTATGCTAAACAAAGAGTTGTCATTTTAACTGTGTTTATGAGAACATTTTCTTTTAATTTGCCACTGTATTTTGCTGCTGCAGAGTAAAGGAGTTTGGAATTAGTCCTTCGGACATTCCCTTCTCACAGGGTAGTGGCAGTCGCTCTGATCTCTCTCCTTCCTATGAGTATGACGACTTTTCTCCTTCAAACACCAGGTCTACTTCATTCTATACATGGAATCTTTATTTTTAAGTTTTCTTTTTGGCTATGTAATTTTACAGACCAACCTTTCATTAGTCCCCTTGCCTTGAGTCACACATACTTTGTTTTTGTTTTGGTTTGGCAGGTGATGGTTCTGCATGATCTGCAATCATCTTCCCAGTATTTTGTTTACCCTCCTTAAACATCCACATTCTGTATCCAGGCTTGCTAGTTTCCTTCATACATTACAAAAACAAAAAAAAAAGGTGATATCACCTTTGTACATTTAGTGGACCAAATCTAACAATTCTGTGTTTAGGGTAACTTGAGTATCTCTGAAAAAGACATTTTTGTACCTATGTGTGTTATTAAAACTTTGCATCTCTCTGAAGAGAAATAAAAAATATTTTCTACTGTAGAAAATAAGTTCTACTTGAAAAAACATTTCTCCCATAAAGAAATGAAGAATATGTTTTAAAACTCGCTAGAGTTTCAGACTTCTATGCATCTTTCATAAACTTGCTTTTAAATAGGCTCTGTTTAAGAGAAGCATTATCAATATTTAATCTACTTTCATGCTGTAAAAGCCTAACTTTTATTAAAATATTTTCACCTTTGAAATTAATTAAAGGATCTATTTATTCTATGAAATACTTGGTTGCAACTTACTATTTTCTTCAGAATTTCTTGGTTGATTTGCTTATAACAGCTAATGAGTGCTGATTGACTAACTTAAAGTGCAATTGTGTATGCAGAAAAAGAAAGATGGTCAGTCTAGGGTGCTGAATGAACTTTTTTTTCAAATATCACTCTTTGTTAAGGAGTTACTATTGAGGGGGTTGTGATTTTTGCCCTCCTGTTAACAAGCAGTAAGATTTCAATCAGGAAATGCCTCTTGCTGGAAGATTGGCTGTAATCCATCTGCAAGTAGTAAAAATGCAGTGGTCCATCCTTTTTAGAAATCAGAGTAACATCTTTTTGTCACAGAAAGTACATTAAATTTCTGAAGCTGACATCATCATCATCTTCCTTATTAAATGAATTAATTGCACATAAACCTTAGAGCTTTCTTTTTGGTTATGACTCTTTTGCACATGAGATTACTAATTTGCAGATGGAACATTTTCTGTTCGCAGGGTGAAGGAGCTGACAGTTGATCCTAGTACTGCAGGGGATATCCGTTCCATTATACACCATGCTCCCAATCAGATGGATGACTTGGAGACACAGTGGGGTGTGGGAAGCTCTCCTCAGAGAGATGATCTCAAACTGCTTTGTGAACAAAACGTGAGTAGTTTACAGTATTACATGGAAGGAGATGATGACATACAGTGGCAGAACAAATCCAGATTAATGTGCATATGTAGCCTCTTAGCAAGGTCTAGTAAATACAGTATGCCTCTTCACCTTTTCACTTTATGGTGTTATGTTCATTTCCATACAAAAGACAAAACAAACCCCAAACCATTTCTTGAAGGGTTTTTTTTGTCTTCCTTGCTGATTAGGACTTTTAATATCTGAGCAGGGTCTGCTTTAGGCTCTGATGGTCTGTAGTGTGCATTTTTTTCCAGTATAACTTCACATTTTTTAGGCAGTTAGAAGTATCTGGGACATTGGTCTGTTCTATTTAACACTCTGTGGTTTTGGGCATTACTTACCCTGCATGCAAACCCCATTTCAAGTGAGCTTGCCTTTCTCTGCATGTAGAAATCTGGCTACCCATCATTCTTCCTCCTGGCATCCTGAGTTTCCCAGAGTGAAACCCCAGTGTACTATTAGGGAAGAGAACCACATGATGTTCCCAGCATGTCTTCCTGTGCTGCAGTAGTCGAGACCTGAAAGGCATCTTCTAGGGCCTTTTTTGTCTTTGCTGATTATCAACTCTAATCCTGGTTCCTTAAATATTCAACGGGGATTAAAACTCAATTTGTGAAAATGCTGATGAAAAGTAGAAAGGAGAAATCCTTACCATCTTAACATTTTTCACAAGACTCTGTGCCTTCTCAGACACACCTCTTTGTGGTGTCTGCAGTATTTCTCGTTTTAGTGAGTGGCTTTTTTTCCAGGACATGTTAGTGATTCCTAGAGCTTCCCACTGAACAGTTCTTCTAGGCAGATATCCTTTCATATCACACTTGTTCATTAATCATTTGGAATGAAATTAAGCTTTAAAAAATATTTCAAAATCACTGTATAATGAACTGTACTGTCTTGCTAAAACATTAATTACTTTGCTCTTACTGTTAACTATTCATTTCTAAAGAAGTCCTGTTTGACCCAGTATGTAAACCCACAAATGCATTCTTCTAATGTATGCATCAGTATACTTCACACTTTACTTTTTTTTCCACAGGATTAATTCAATTCTGATTTCCTGAGATGTATTGAATGTAACTGCTGTTCTCTTCTTTGAAAACTGTTGCCTATCTGTTGTAGCAATGAACAACAGAAAGCCCTGACAAAACCAGAGTTTTCTGTAGGCATTAAAACCTACTAAAAATTGTAATTCTTCTGTTGTGGTTTCCTCTTCCCATTATTTCAATTTGTTACCTTTATGTTACCCTGTTTTCCAGTATTTGCTAGGATTGGTGACTGGAAATTTTTAGTGAATATTAATTGAATTGAACTTTGTAAATATTTTGAATTTATTGCCCCTTCTGCTCATTCCTGAAAGTACTCTTCTTAGAAGAATTAAATTCTATTTTTTAGAATACGTTTTGCCTTCTGCATATTTCTTTCCATGTTCTGTGATGAAATGGATCACATTCAGTATGTTTCTGTAGCCACAGTTTTTTCCAGACTAACAAGGTTAACTATTATTTTTAGGAAGAGGAAGTTTCTCCACAGTTGTTTACTTTCCACGAAGCTGTCTCACAAATGGTAGAAATGGAAGAGCAAGTGGTAGAAGACCACAGGGCTGTCTTCCAGGTAAAAGATGGAGCTCTACTTTGTTTTATCCTAATCCAGAAATTCAGGTTTTCCTAATGAAAGTGAATCATCATAGCTGGGCTTCGCGAATGAAGATTTGAGAAGGGCTCTACCCATGCTTGCTGCAAAATGAAAGTGCACACTGTTGAAGATACGGGGGTTCATCTGGCCATTCTGACCTGTCAAAGATTTTAAAATTGATTTATTATGCTCAGCCCATGGATTCCATAACCACTAACCTTTGTCCTCATGATGAAAGGGAAGTACTTCGGTATCATCCCAGAAATTTAGAAAAACTTCCCTTTGCCAGGGCTAGTAATGTCTCTGTCAGCACCATTTCTGTTTGGTCATCTCCCTCTAGGATACTGCAGTACTCCATCAGAGTATTGTATCTGAGTATCCTGTTGTGACATCTTCTGAGATCCAGAAGAGACGTGTGTTTCAAAATGTCTGTTTGTTTCCAGCTACATAAAGGTTTTTGTTTGCTATTAGTCAGAGTTTTTTGAAGGAATACTACCCATGCAGGGTAGTGCTGGTCAGTGCTACAGAGCCTTTTATAGTCACAAAATAAATTGTGGCAACGAGTTACCAGTTTTCAGAAGGAAATGTGAATTGCTTCTGTTCATAACCTTAGAGCCTTTAAGCAGGCTGTCTGTTTGCCAGAGAAGAGCAGAACAATTAACTTGTAGGGAATACACATATTTCGTGTGGAACATTGATGTGTGTTCGTAATACAGTAGGATGCTAAATAACACATTTTACAACAGATGTAGAGACTTAGTTATTGTGAAACATTAGCCCTGAAGTAAAACTTACAGAAGTGTGGAAGTCATATCCATATGCTCTGGCTGTGTCCTAATACTTGTGACTTCTGGAGAGAGAAACTGCATTACTGCCTTTGTGTGTCCATCAGGCTTTCTGCTGGAGATTACTGCTCCTTCCAGCAGTCCCTGGAAGGAAATATATTCGAGCCTCAGGTTCCTTTGTTCGCAGCATGGCTTGTTTAGTTTATGTTGTGCATGTAGCTGGGCTGCCCTGATACAAAATGTACCACCTCTACCAGTCATCTTCTGTCAGTTTTCTTCTTGAAATAGCTGATACAAAACATCCTTTCCTAATAAAAATGGCTAAAATATACCAATACAAGGAATTGTGCTCTAGAGGTGTTGGTGTTTCTCTGTCTTGGGTGTACAAGGTTACATTAGATGAGATGAGTCTTATCCCAATGCAAGCTCCTTCTGTTCTGAAAACCAAAAAGCAAGCATGGGGTTTGGACTACATTTTCAATTTTGCTCAGGTTACTGAGAACAGAGCAGAAGACTTTATTTTAGTGTGTCAGGCTCAGAATGCCTAGAACTGTCAGCTGCTTTCTTTTTTTAAATCAAAGCATTTCCAATGGGATCAGTTCTGATCACAGCTTTGCATGGTTCTGTAAGACTTAAGCTCATGTTTCAATTCTTCGCTGCAAGTTTTTTTTTTTTTGTTTGTTTTCTTTTTTTTTTTAATATCCAGAGTGCAAAGATGCCTGAGAGTTGCTTTAACAAGCCTTTACTTTATGTGCGGAGGCAGATCATGCAATTCATAACTTTAAAATAGATTTTCTATACTACTTCTCTCAAAACTGGACAAAATTATCTTGGCTTCTTGATGTAATGACTGTAAGGCCATAGTCAGTAGTAACTAGCTCATAAGCTTGACTTCAAAGTTTGAAACTTGCCTAAGGGGACACAACCATGACAAAGTTCTGTTCGCTGAGTTTCATGGCCTTAAACCACCTAATGTTCTGAATTTGAAGAGAACGAGGGTAGCTGGGGTTTACCTGTTGCTGGTGTGACCACTGCCAAGTAAGAAGCACTGTAGAAAAGATACAGTTTTGCTTAATTAGGAAAAAAGTTTCATTTCAGGATTCAAATCTGTTATATTGAATGTGTGACAACTTTGATAAAAAGTCTAAATCAGCTCTTTGACTTGACACTTTTCTTGAAACTTTGCTGATGTATTTTGTTCTTTTTCTAAACTTTGATCTAGGAATCTATTAGATGGTTGGAAGCTGAAAAACTGCTTCTTGAGATGACAGAAGAAGTAGACTATGATGTGGATTCTTATGCTACCCAACTTGAGGCAATTCTAGAGCAAAAAATCGACATTCTGACCGAACTTAGAGGTAAATGGCTTTTAGCCACTTTTCTGTGCATTATTAGCATATGCCATGGAGACTTGCCATAATAATGAGGAAAAAAAAGAGTGATATATTCTAGGGTCTTTTTTACCCACTTATGCTGCCCTGCAGTGTCCTGTGAAAGGAACATTTATTCTGCACCTGAGAAAAAGTTCACGTGTGCTCAGTTCATCCTAACTTAAAGGAAGAGTCTATGCTTTGCCTCCAGGAAGCATAAACTCAGTCCTCCAAATTTCCTTTTTTTCCAAAACACGAATGGAAGGTAAGAAAATCCAAACCAACTGTATGAAAATAGAAGGCAATGCAATGAGGAAAAAGTAGTAGGAACTCCTACTTTTGGCCCTGTTGCATTCTATAGTGTAGCAGGCAGAGAGCCTGCTGTTATTAAGTCTGTGCTTAAGAGTGCATCAAGCTCTGAGTATCTTGGTGGGTTTTCTTTTTTTAACAGCCTTTCTGTTCAAATTTTGTCAGCCTGTCTTTATTGAAAAACAAATTTTAGATAATTCTTGGTGCCCAAAACTGACTCTTCCACTTACCTTCTAAAATCAGCTTGTCACCTTGGTATCTCATGGAGCTGAGTTTTTCGTTTTCATTTTTTGTTAACTATTTGGACTTCAGGAGATGTGCTGTACTGGTAAAAGCTCAAGGGCAGGGTTGGGGAGTGAGGAAAGGAGTTTTTCAATGTGTTAGAAAACTGTAAGTTAAAATCTTACTTTTTATTCAGTCTATCTGCTGGAAATTAGAAGAATATGTGAAGCAAGTAAGGTGTGGCCTGCTTGCCTTGTAAACATGCCAGTTATCCTTTAGCTAGGAATTGGAGGTTCCCTTGCTTTTTATGGATGATGGCTTCCTCTTCAGAAGACAGTCTGAGATACCAGCAGGGGAACACCCAGTTTAGGTGACTTCCTGTTCTTTGAAAACTTACTAGATACTGTTTTTGAAACAAGGTACTGGAGGTAAAACAGTCTAAGAGATCCTTTCATCTTCACAGGCAGCATGATGTATGTGTAGTTTTACAGGAGGGACCACCTGTTAAGTAAAAAATTCAGTCTCAGTATCTTCTGCATTCTGCTCATCGTGCATAAGTCACTGAATTGTTCAGCTTTTACTTTTGTCACTGTGGGACTGACATCTTTAGGTTGTCATTTTGGTTTCCTTCTTCCCACTTTTGGGCATATTACTGGGGAACAGAAAGGAACAGGAATAGAAGTATGAGGATGCCACGCTTCCTTTCTCAAGTTTCTCCCATGCTTATGATGAAACACATGAATGATGCATTTATCTGTTTACAGTGAATAAGTTCCAAAATGTTCACAAATGCTTTTCACATTCATAGGAAAATGGGAGGGACTAGAAATTACTCTGCTGGGTTTTAGAATGTACAGAAGTGGCTGACTGAACACTAAATATGATTTTTGTATGCCTCCAAGGGTGGTTTGGAAGTTGCTGGAAAGGAAAAGGACATATGTGGTGTGTATCTCCTTAGAATCTCTAAGACAGAATTAGAATGTAAGTGTTAAGTTTACATTCTGGGAATGCAGTTGTGCAGTTTACAAACCTATCCTGCCTAGAGACAGGGGTAGCATCCAAGAACAGACTAAGTTGCTAAGCAACTTGTTTGTATGGTGAGTATTGAATTCAAGCTTGTAGTTTGTAGCATCAGCTATTTTTGTGAAGGAACGTTCTTTGTTGTGCATTAGGGCTGGGAAGTGGAGGGAGGATCAGGGCTGTGTTCAGCTCTCTTGAGCATGGGCACATCACTACTCATTCTCTTCTCTTTTCATTAAAGACAAAGTGAAATCGTTCCGGGCAGCTCTTCAAGAGGAGGAACAGGCCAGTAAACAGATCAACCCGAAAAGACCACGTGCCCTTTGAAATGGGCCTTTGCTGCTAAAGGAGCCCACGAACCCGTACTGCTGTAGCACATATTTGTTAGAAAACTCAGTGGCGGGGGGAACTCAACTACTTGAAAGTGTAAAAGCATTAGAAATGTCTGTGGAAATGTCCTGTTTCTTATTCACCTGAATGACATTTTCAGTTTTGTGTGAAATGCTCTTCTGATGTCTACAAATTGCTTCTAGACCAGAAACCACATCCATGCAGGGTTCAGATCTGTGAAGCACTTTGTTTTTAATATTTCATTTATTCAAATAGTGAAATTTGTTTGGAGATACTTGCCATGTTGTTAATAATGAAGTAAAACTGTGGCCATTAAAAAGTCACAGCACTTCCTTCTGACCATGTTCAATTTCATTACAAAGACCAGCTGTGCAGTTTTAAATTGTGGCGTGCATGCACACCTCACTAGTGGTTTTATATAACGTCTCTTCTACAGACAGCTGTGCTTACCTCTTCCCATTCTGTGCCTTGATGAAGGCTACTTAACCCTAAATATCCTTTCTGAAGCACAGCCTTAAACAACTACATTCCTTATTTGTCAATATAAATTACTTTAGTGTGTGTGCATTTTAATGTGTTTTAATACTTACCTTTTGGTGGCTAGTTTCATTTCACTGAATGTGCCATATCATTTGAACAGGAACTGCAAACTGTTAGGAGTGGAAAAACAGCTGGACATTCCATTTTCCTTGTAAAAATCTGGAATCTTGTTTAATTTGAATACCATAAAGAATGGTTATTTAAGTTTATCTAACATTTTCTCTGTAATAATAAAAAAAAAACAAACAAAAAAAAGCAACAAACCAACAAAAAACCAGAAAAATATGACTTAGTTGATGTATAATAAAGGGTAATGTTAAAGTACTGAGGAGAGTTGTATCTTAGGATAATGCAGATATACGGTATGTGGTATGGTGTGTTAATGCTGTGTATGGATAGGTTAACTGTCAAACTTTGGGGATAAATACATCCATACTGGCCTTTCACATACTGTTTTAAATACTTCGCTTTTGATGCATGACAAACTTTACATGTACATTAATCGTAGTTTGCAGGTAGTTTGAGTAGTTCTGTTGCTTTAAGAAGTAGCTAATACCTATTTTTCCCTTTGTACAGTGCCAGCAGCTGAAAAGTGGGGTGAAATTGCATCATTTGACGATTTTGCACAATACCTTTACCTAGCGCTAATAGAAATCCCACAAGTACCTGAATTCTCACAAATGGCGCCATATGTATCAGCACTTTTTAGATGGTGGCACTCCAAGTTATTTTTGCAAGTCAGTATCCAAAAAAGATTGACCTTTCACGTAAGACCTTCTTGTCAATGAAGAATTGTAGACCTCTCTAGGAGTTCTCCCTGTTTCCAGGAGTTCGTATCAGCAGACTTTCCCTTGGAATTGTTTAAAAATTACTTTTGGAATACAAGCCTGTTTGTTTCTGCCAGGCCTGGGAGGGGGAAATAAAGGGAAGGCAATGAAAAGAGAGTTAAATGAGCCAGAACTTCTTGTAGTGTTTAATGTTTGTATCTCCCATAGAAAGGTAGGCTATGGGGAGCTCTTGTCGCATCATGGTTAATAATAAAAACCTTCCTGTGTGTAAACATGAAAGCTGAGATAATGTAGATTTTACATAATGTGTTTAATAAATTAAGCTATTAAATGAACTACATCTGAGAGTTTTTGTTATGGTTTGGGAAGGGCTTGTCAGAACATCAGTTACATTTTTGAAAAGGTCTCTGAATTCAGAGTATTTACTTTTGGAACGAACTCTTCTGTACAGATTTGTCATGTAGGAAGATGTTCCCCAGAGCACTGTTCTGACTTCAGTTTTGCAGCAGGTCTTAAACATCACACCTCTTTCTCAAGATTTAAGAATGTTGTCCATTACAGTTAAAAGAAAAAAAAAAACAAAAACATGAAGACAGTAGTTTCTGTTAGCCAGTGATAGTACAGGTTATTGTTCCTTTGAAGGTGCTCCCAGAGAATTTTTACTCTCTAAAAAGCCTCTGAAGATAGAGACATCTTACATGACTAACAGTGACTTCCATACTATTTGTCCATGCAACCTAAAGCCACAACTAAGCTGTGGCTTGCTGCTGGTACCAAAGGGGACAGGAAGGACAGAATCTGCTCTCAGCAGCTTTTTACTAAGCTGTGTAATTACATGTGTCCTGCCAGGTAGCACATGCAAGTTGTGTCTCAGCCAGTCTTTATGCCAGCGCCTACTGTAAGTGTGATCTACACTGACACTGAAGCAATGGGAATCAGGATAACCTGATAAGGCTGGTTATGGCACCTGACCTCCTGTACCCCACTGCCATGATGGATTGGAATTACTTTTAATGGGACTCAGGCAAACTTATCCTCAATTCCTGTTGTGTAAAACAGAAGTGTTTATGAAGTGTCCACAAGCCTTCAGCATTTGTTCCTTTTGTGTTAGTCTGAGCATATTCCTTGTGGCTACTTACCCAACTCATAATTTGGTTTTGCATGCAGTGGAGCAGGAGGAGAATTACTGAATTATTAAACTGTGAAATAAATTAGCAATTCAGTTTTTGAAGTCAACATCTCAGGATGCCTGCAAATTCAAGTCTATTTCTGTACATGTTTCCAAATCAATGACTTCTAAAGAACTGCCAGGAGATGTCAGTGGTGGTGCTAGTTGGGACTCAGGGTATCTTTTCCATACCTAATGATTCAACAATGTGTATAAATGAAAAGTTTATCTTAGATGAGATTTTGCTAATTTGCCTCTTTTCTACTTAACTGTTGTCTTACGGAAAGAGATACTACGCTATACCTGGAAAAAATGACGTGACAGTTAATACACAGGGTGGTGCCTTCACCCCTGCATGATGCTACAATTAATAGCTGATATTTTTGGCAGCCGCTATGCAGAGCTAATACAAACTTTCTTGGGAAAGCTCTGCCTTGTCCTTAACTCATACATATATAACCCAAACTATATTAAGACACTCCAGTACCTTTCTGTGAGAATGCAGGCATGCATTGCTCTAAGCCTCACTGAAAGCTGCTTGAATTTACAGTTGGTCAAAAAAAAAAACCCAACCCTTCTGTCTGTACGTGTGAGATGGGGCCCTTTGGTAGACTTTTTTTTTGTGTTACTATAGTGGGGGAAGAGAGGGTAAAAGTGACTACAGTGGTAGTTTCAGAAATCTCAGTAATGTTTCTGTAAGTGATATCAAGCCCACAAGATAAATGCTCTTGTTCCTGAGAAACAGTCACTGAGATTTTTCAAAAAGAAGACTCGGAATGTGGGCAGTTACCAGAGGACAACTGGAAGAAACAGGCATTTCAAATCAGAAGTGTTTAAATACACTTTAAAACAAACAAAAAACAAACAAAGGGAATGATCACAGCTCCATTGTTATTGTCCAGACCAGAGTTATGGGTTGTACTGTCAAGTTCCGTGCAAGAATATACTGAGGTGAAGTCCATGATTAGAGAACACAGATTTCAATTATGACAGCATCCATCCAGTTTTGGGTGTAGAGATCCACTGTCATGAGGAAGTCCAGCACCTCACTTCAACTGTGAAGGAATTTACAGCTTTTAAAATACCAAACAGCAGCATCTTGCCTGCTGTCTGGGATAAAACTGCATCTAACATTTTAATAAGAGCCCAAGCGTATATGCCATATTTTGTGCATTGCTCTTAAGGGAAGAGCCTGTCCCAGTGCACTCACTCTGGCTTAGGTAAGACTTTGCTGGAAAAAAGCAACACCTTTCATTCTTCTAGTAGGATCTATGAGAAATGGATGCCTTCTGAATTGAAGCCATGCAGCAATCTGAAAGAGTGAAATACTTATGTTACAATTCTACAAATTTATACTTCAGCTTAAGGCATTTCTAAAACATGCTGGCTGGCAAAGAAAATAGCATGAAAGCAGCTGTCATTGGTCACCTGCAATAAAGAATTGCTACAAACTACAGTTAGTTATGTTGGATCCTACCAAGTTTGCTGTGGTTCCTTAAAAGCAGTAGCTGTCTT
The DNA here is from genome assembly GCA_013400415.1 of Scytalopus superciliaris. Classification (NCBI taxonomy): domain Eukaryota; kingdom Metazoa; phylum Chordata; class Aves; order Passeriformes; family Rhinocryptidae; genus Scytalopus; species Scytalopus superciliaris. The sequence goes on from VXBX01005280.1 coordinate 176,117, forward strand.
AGAGAAGACTGTCTTAAGTTGAGAAACAGCTATGAATTTTTATCTCGAACTGGGAGAGGAGTCACGGTGCCACTTAAATTAACTGTCCAGAAGTAAGAGCAGCATACAGCAGTTAATTATTTGTAAGTCAAATTATAGTACAGACTGTGGTCTAATCCTCAAGGGAAAAAGGCTGTGTAAGACTCCAGGGGGAATTCTAGTACTGGTTACATTACTAAATCCCTTTCTAAAGGAGACATAGAAGGGTCTAGTACACAAACACCAGAAACAGGGATCTTTAGCTAGTTGGTTCTCAATGCTGTAAGCGGCATTTAGTGTATATATAGGGTTTAAGTGTTCAGGTTCAGGACTGGAAGTGAGGAGTGTCTGGTACTGAGAGGGAAACTACAATTCCTGTGCAACCCAACATTAATCTGAGTGACACAGGTACAGGTGCAGATAGAATTTAAAAAAGTTTAAAAGAAAGGCATAAAGAGAAAAAAAAAAGAAGAATACCGAATAAAATCATCTATATCCATTGAACGGGCTCGTTTTTCAGAGTAACCTGTATCTTTTAGGACTGTCTGTATTTTCTCTCCAATTTTGAAGTTTTCAGGTATTTCCTGTCAATGGAAAATAGAAATTAGATTCTACTCATAGCACAGAAAAAGGTTAATTTAAATTATCTGCTTTTTCCTGCTCTTAGAATAGTTTTTATTTCAAGTGATAAAAAGTAAGTTGTACTTTTTCTTGCATGAATTATTGTATTATTCTATGGTATCTCAATTTTTTTATCTCAGCTCATTCACTATAAATGAATCACAACAGTATTGCATGATACAAAATGTTTTATTAGATTAGTAAAAGACCTTGAAACATATATAGAAAATATTTTAATAACATGTTTGATTTCAAGCTTTTTCATTACAATAGTGACCTTTTTAGATTCTTCACTAAGAAAACAGACAAATTCCTCTCTCAAACTCCCTTGGAAAAACGTGAAGCTTTTAAATATTAATTTTTTACTTTTCTAAAAGACACTATGTAGGTCACAGTACATAGAATGTATTAAAAAGGAACTTACTGTATTATGCAAGGAACAATGAATTCGGTAATTATGATCCAGCAACTGCTCTACAGCACTTGACCTGAAAGAAATGCAAGTTCAGAATAGAAACTGAGCTGTAACTACCTTTTTTACTTGATTGGTTATTAATCTCTACTATAAAAAACTAAGGACTACACAGAGATGTTCTTTTTAAACAGCTATTTTTTTTCCTAAAAGAAATGAATGGATGGGCTCTCAAACTTAGAAAAGATATCTTTGATAAAAGTTACTTACTTAAATGCTGCAGAGAGGGTCTTGTTTTTCCTAACAAAGGCTATCCTTACCAGACCATCCCACTCCTGAAAATAAAAATTTCAGAATTTACAGAAAGTAACATACAACTGCTACAAACAAGAACAGTCACTCCTGACAACTTCACAACAATCTTTAACACAAAGGAATGTCCTTCACAAAAATGTCTTTCTAAGCAATACAAAACCAGTCTTGTCTTGGAAAACACAATACAAGTGGAGGAGAAAATACTTTACCTACAAGAACCTCTGAATTGAACATCTTTTGACTAAATCTTATGTGCTGTAAAGGCAGGTATTTGAGGAAAATCTGCTAACCTTGGGAAAGGCTGCAGTGGTCTTTAAGTGTTTTAAAAATTAAGAATGCTATCCTGTAAGATCTGTCTTCTGAGATTATACACACTCATCTGAAGGCAAGATTTCTCACAGGTATTCCTTTGCTCAAAACCTACAAGGTCATCAGCCATAAGGGTCTCTGGAATATACAAACCATGATGAAAGGGACATTATCAGCAGATCTCCTACTGACCCTGGTCTTATCAGAATTTCTGTACACAAAACTATGCCCAAACTGATGGGGGCACATTCTGTTAAAGTCCTAACAGAAGCCTAATCAATAGAGTATGTATTTTGGAAACTCCAATGAATATCTGGTACTTTATAGTAAAATCGGCATATGGAACTGAGTAGTAAGTGAAAAGAAAAATGAAGTATTATCCCTAGTATGTTACGCTGAGTATACAATGGTCACCTGGAAGTTGATAGGTGGTGGCGGGTTCTTTGGCTCTATTCTTACAACACTGGATTCAACTTTGGGAGGAGGCCTGAAGTTGTTTTTTCCAACCTGTTAGTCAAGAGCAGTTAGGCAGCTGTGTGAATAAGCAGCAAATTCTCACATCCTTTGAAACACTCTTCTTCTGTCTTTAACAGCTCTGCTACCTCATGCAGAATGACATACCTTCATCAGATGGTCCACTCGAGCTAATAACTGAGTATTAATAGAGAGTCTGCAGTACAGTTTAGTTCCTGGTTTTGCAACCAAACGAAGTGCAAACTCCCTTTGAAACATAAGTATTGCACACCTGAGAATAACAGAAACCAGAAAATTGATTCTAAGTAAGTAATCAATTTTTATGTCAAAAGCCAACTAACAGTTGGAAAACACAACAGTTTGCCTCAGCACTTAGAAGTAGTAAAAGTTTATCAAAACAAACTCTGCTTTAATTAGCTCAGTGTGCTAAAAAAACCCAAGAGCCATCAGAAAACTTGCTGAAGTCATCTATGTCTCCTCAAAGCTCTAACAGAATTTGATTATTAATACTGCTAAATTGATCAGCATCAAAGACACAGGCTAGTCTCACAGTGCCTGATTGTAACAAATCATTTTGAATAACTCTATGGTGAATCTGTCAAATCCAAACTCTCCAAAAATTGGCCAGTAATGTCACCAACATTAGTACTTCAGTGAGCAAAATCAAGAACTGCTGACACACTGAACAACACAAAGAAACACCTGGGCAATTAGACGAGACAACAGGAATTGACTTGGTTTTGCCTCTACCTTTCCACACACTACCATTATCGGTAGGAAGGCGTCTGAAACGCTACAATGTCCTACCTATCCCTCCAATGACACCTAGTTAAAATACTAAAGAGGTGTAACTCCTGTTTTCATCAGCTGGACAGTCACTAATGCCAACTCATCTTAACACATTGACACAAACTGATTTCCAGGCCCTGTCAGGTTTATTTTACAGAAAAATTGTCGGGGTGGCTCTGATTCATGAAACAGCTATTTTAAGAACCAAAATAAAATATTTTTAAAACAACTCTTTTTCCTACCAGGTAATGCAGAGCTCCACTCTTTCACATACCTGAAAAAAGGTCTGTGAAGCAATAACTTGAAAACAAAAGGGGAAGAAATCTGAGGAAAAAAGTAATAGCATTAGTACAGTTTCTGGGAAATTAGCATTAAAAAAAGCCCTGACCATACTGTTTACCCCATACCTGGTAAGGCAAGTTAGCCACACATGCATCAAAGAATGGTAAGTCTGTTTTCAAGATATCTCCAACCTTGATTTCAAGTTTGTTTGCCAGACACCTGAGGGGGAAAAAAAAATGTGATTATCCTCAGAGAAGAATGTTGCCCAAGTTTGGCTACAGCAGCTCCACGGCTTCAAGTGCTCACTACTTCCACAGTGGATACTTACGTGCCCTGGACTCTCTTCTGAAGTTCACCAACAAGTCTAGGGTCAATTTCACATGCAATAACCTGAAAAAGATTACATATTTGCAACTTTACACAACACTTCCTAACTGGGATTAAAATTTTAATCATAAAACCCCCCAACTCTGTATCTATTGCTATGGGTTTAAATCAGTCCTAAAAATTCCCCATTAAGGCTATGCACCTCCCTCCGTGTCCAAACACATGCAAGCTTTACTGCATTAATCGATAACAGCAACGTAGCTTCGTAAAACCACACAATATTTACATGAACAGCTAAATACTCATTGGAATTATGCAAATGTTAAAAATACCCACAGAGTAATGCTACTCATTTGAATTCAGCACATAAGGACTAGGCCCCGATATGGTCTGAGCTCGGCAAGGTGATGTGCGTGGCGGGGGAGGAACTGGCACTCACTTTTTTTACTTTCTCCAGCATCTTTACCGTCAAGTTCCCGGTTCCCGGGCCCACTTCCAGAATGACATCCGTGCGGCGCAGGGCAGCCTAAGGACAAACAGCATTTCGGGTGCTTTCCTAGCATGGATTTCGTGCAACCACTTCACTTTAGAACAGAAGGTAAGCGCTCTGTAAGAAGCTGAAACCGGCTACCAGGGAAGCGCGAGAATGGCTCAGAAAGGAAGAAGCGGGAAACAGGGAGAACAAGCCCCGATGCTGGCTTGGGAGGGATCGCTGGCCACGCGCGGAAGCGCCGGCGGGGCAGCCACGCTGGAAGAGCAGCAGGAATGAGGCACAGGGAAAGGGAACGGGAGCGGGACGGCGACAGCCGCGGTGCCTGCAGCCCTCCCGCAGCTCCCGGCCGGCCCCGGCTCCCACCTTCTCGATGATGCTGTTCACGACGAGGGGGTTCTTCAGGATGTGCTGCCCGGCCCCGGTGTTGAAGAGGATGCCTAGGGCAGAGAGCGGCGTGTTA